>SJYC01135958.1:0-13205 GCA_006408675.1 Madoqua kirkii
CAAGACCAGGCTGCTTGTCCTGAGAACTGCTCTGCTCTTTTATGCACTGCCTTAAAGGGAGCTCATCCCTGCCTCTTTAACATGAAGTGTTGTTATTTTAATCTTGTTAATCGTAGTTTATTTTGGGTAGTCAGCTAAACACTGATACACGTGTCTTAAACCAGTGGTTCTTTTTTTTTTTCCTTCTCCCAATGCCTTGTCTTAGAGTACATTTGAGAATTTGTCAGACTAGAGTGTGGAGAAATGCAAAAGGGTCCGGAAGCCTCTAGAGGTCAGGGACAGAGCCCCTCTCTTCCTCTTAGCCAAATGAACTCACTCTGTAGAAGGAGTGCAGTACTCAGAACTGCATTAGAGAAAGCCTAAGCCTCCCTGTACGCAAGAATATGAGTTTATTTTCAAGACCATTTTAAGCATCACAGTGCATGTATTAGGAATTGCAAAGACAAGTGCTTTGGAACCTATGTTATCTGAGGAAGGTGATATTTAATCTTCTTTAGCAAAGATAACACTTGTTGCAACATGGTATCTATCTTCTAGTATTTGTCTTAGGAAATTGGTATCAAACATGCCCTGTGTGTTTTTAGGAGATGAAATTTGTCCTATGGATGAGTGAAAAAAGGAGTTTGGCTGCAACCAAGAGGTGTGGGGTGTGTCTCCCATGCTAGGGCACAGTGGGCGCGTGTGCTGTCACTTGAGTTGTGTCTGACTCTGTGCAGTCCTATAGACTGCAGCCTTCCTAGCTCCTGTCCATGGGGTTCTCCAGGCAAGAACACTAGAGGGGGTTGCCATGCCCTCCTCTAGGGGATCTTCCTGATGGAAGGATCAAATCCACGTCTCCTATGTCTCGTGTGTTGGCAGGCGGGTTCTTTGCTACCAGCGCCCCTAGGCAGCCCAGGCTACAGTGGGTGGGAGATATCATTTTGTTACCACTACATCTCTGTCCATTGAAAATCAATATTCACAGAGAAGGGCACCAAGACGCAGAGAGTAGCCTGCCTGAGGTTGCTCTGCTCACTGGACAGGAGGGACTGGTGCCCAGGCCTGAGGTCTTTCCCCTGCACCTCTCTGTCTGCTGTGGAGCTGAGCTCTTCACTAACACCTTGGGTCATTTCTGTGTCCCACTGACCCTCCCATTACTGTCTGGCACAGGGTCCAAGGTTGCACCAAGTGACCTTTAAGACCCCTTCCAAACATCAGACCCTACTTCTAATTCAAACCAAGGAGAAAATGAACTGGTCTTAGTTGAAGAGCTTCACTATGTTTTTACAGTCTCTTTCCTGCCCTGAACCAATCGACTCATCTGTTCTTCCCAGAGCTGCCAAAGAACCGTCTGGACAGCACATTTCTTAGTTTGTATCCCTTACTGCTCCAAAATCTTGAACAGTTCCCGTCTGCCTAGGGGATAAATAAAATAATATGGAATTAAAAAAAAAAAAAAAGAACAGGTACATTTCTCTTTTCTAAGCCTGTTTGCTTTTATGTTCAGTCACATTAGGTTCCTTTGCAGTCTGCCCTCCTGGGAAAGCGTTTTTCTTACATCGAATGCTCTCTGCTTTCTGTAACCTGGCTCTTCTCTCCTGCTGAAATGTGTTCCTCCCTGAAAACTCTCCTTGAACGCTTTTCATCCTTGAAGGGTGTCTAATGTCAGTGCATGCGCCCAGCCGCCAGTGACTGCCAACTGCCACGAATCCTGAAGGGTGTCTAAGGAGGCCAGCGCTTGCGCCAGACCACAAGTGCTGTCTGCCACTGCTGCTGCTAAGTCGCTTCAGTCCTGTCCGACTCTCTGCGACCCCATAGACAGCAGCCCACTAGGCTCCTCTGTCTCTGAGATTTTCCAGGCAAGAATACTGGAGTGGGGTGCCATTGCCTTCTCCAGTGCATGAAAGTGAAAAGCGAAAGTGAAGTCGCTCAACCGTGCCGACTCTCAGCGACCCCATGGACTGCAGCCTACCAGGTTCCTCCGTCCATGGGACTTTGCAGGCAAGAGTACTGGAGTGGGGTGCCATTGCCTTCTCTGCTTGCTGTCTGAGGAGGAGATGTCTAATGTCAGCACATGTGTCCAACAGCAAGTGATGTTTGAAGGGTGTCTAATGTTAGTTACTCATTGGAAAAGACTCTGATGCTGATAGAGATCGGGGGCAGGAGGAGAAGGGGACGACAGAGGGTGAGATGGCAGGATGGCATCACCGACTCGATGAACCTGAGTGAGTGAACTCCAGGAGTTGGTGATGGACAGGGAGGCCTGTCGTGCTGCGGATTCATGGGGTCACAAAGAGTCAGACACGACTGAGCGACTGAACTGCACTGAGCTGAACGAACGTTAGTTAGCACATGCACCCAGCCACAAGTGTGGTCTGATGTTTGAAAGTGTGAAACAATTATCTGTCTCAGACATGCATGCACCCCATTCTTCGTGGTTTTGGATTGTATGTGCTCTCCTCTTGTCTGTTCACTAAACTGTGAGTTTCCTGAGGGCAGGGCATAGATCAGAGTCTTTCCTGTCTGTCCCTCCCTCCCTCCTTGTGAATGTCTAGTGCAGTAACAAATCCACACTAGATAATCAATGTTAACAGATCTATAGAGCCGGTGACAGACCAAAGTATCAGGTTAACTCCCAGAGCAAACGGTTCATCATCATGTTGTAGTGCCTGAAGTATTTAGGGGTTACTGACTGGAGAGGAAGAGGAGGAGGAGGAATATATTTACCTATTAATTCTTGCCTTGGTATTTTTAGTCTTTTGAAGGATGAACAGGAAGAAAAAAAGTAAAAGCTTCTGTGGACAGTTAAAAGCAGACATCTGTTCTCTTCACCAGGTAGGTGCTCAGTCTTTTCAGGAGGAACTTGATTCATCTTTACATTTCTTCAACATCCCTATAATTGATTTTCCTTTAAGAAATTTTCCATTTTCATACGAAAATTCAGTTTCAGAGAGGCTATTGAGTTTGCCCGAGTAAGTGGCAGAGCTGTCTAGACCCTAACGTTTTGCTTGTGCTTGTCTTCCACTCTGCCTCCTCCTGGAGCCTGAGAGCACTTGTGAAAACCAGGCAGCCAGGGGGATGGTCAGCGGCTTCAGGAGATGCTCGAACTCAGGTTGTGTTGCTTAGAGTTTGAAAAATACAGAAGTTAATAGTGCAGCTACTGTTCAAAGTTGGCAGATTTAACTCTTCTCCATTTGTTTCTCTGTAAAGAGAATGAGAGAGAAAGAGCTCGGGAGTCACCTTCTTGTGCTTAATTTTTCACCCTTTAAGCAACCATTGCGCTTCCCAGGGGGTACTAGTGGTTAAGAACCCACCTGCCAGTATAGGTGACAAAAGAAAGGGGAGTCTGATCCCTGGGTCGGGAAGATCCCCTGGAGGAGGAAATGGCAACCCAGTCCAGTATTCTTGTCTGAAGAATCCCATGCACAGAGGATCCTGGTTTGCTATGATAGTCCACGGGGTCACAAAGATTCAGACACAGCCGAAGCAACTTAGCACAGCACACAACCAGCTATTAACCCAGCTTTAGAACAATGAATGATAAAGAAAAAAAAAAAAAAGTCTCAAAGTGTAGTATGTAGGTTTATTTATTTTTTTAATGAAAATAGGGAATCATGCTATAATCTAAGATTCTCTTTTTAGCATGAGTTTGTTTGGCCTGAGAAACCACACCAATGGTCTGCAGAGACTTGTCTTGATTTCTGGAGTATTAATCAATGAGGACACGAGCCTGATCTGGGAGTCAGGCCCTGGGTCTGACTGCCACTGTTCTGGTGGGCAAGATCATCTCTTCAGTTCTCAGTTTTTTCATTGATCGAAGGGTTGCAGTGGATTAGAACAGAGATTGTCAGCCTCAGCAAGGTTGATACTTTGGGAAATTCTTTGTTATGGAGGCTGTCCTGTGCATCCTAGGCTTTCCCAGCATCCCTGACCTCTACCAGGTAGACCGCAGTGCCTCTCCTCTCCACCCCCTCCTCACGAGGTGTGATGACAAAACCTTCTCCAGACACTGCCCAGTGTCCCTTGGGGGACAAAAACATCTTCATCTGCACTACTGGCTGCCAGCAGATTTTAGGTCCCCGGGGTATTTAGTGAGAACACCTGACAGGAGAGGCTCTGAGCTGTGCACTGGGGCTGTGACAACGAAGAGGGTAAATGCTCTTCTGTCTTCATGCAGCCTCGGTCTGGTGGGGCAGGGAAGTCTGCAGGCTGTGGGGAGACCCTGGAACGGGTGTTATGCTCGGGTCCTGGCAGAAGTCGGGGGTCCCCTGGACCTGTTACTCTGAGGACATGTAAACCCTGGAAGGACCCAGTCACTTCTCAGTACATCGTGTCATCCTGACCTGTCAGCCCCTCAGATACATGGGGAAAATGAGCACTCCCACTTGGGGATAGAGAGCTTCTGCAGCACAGGCTCATAAGGAGGTGGAGAAGTGAAGAGTTGAGTATAAAATGGGCCCCGGAGCAGAATAAAATAAGTCTTAGTGCTTACAAAGCATATAGCTCTGGGGTAACGATTTGGGCGTGTTTAGTTTCCTGTTGCTTACCGTATTCATGGATAGAATGCTGCAGGGTGAGCTAGACATGGTGCCTGGAGTTACCTTTCTTAGCACTTGCTTTTCTTTTGCAGCTCAACTTTCTATTTTAATAAAATCAGAAGCAGCACAGCACATGCAGTGCTATTAGCCCTCAGTGTTTTTACATTTCTCTCAGGTGTTTATATTTTAATGGGATTATGAGGAGATTCTAAATCCAGTTTGAGAGGGGTACAAAAAGGAAGAAAGCGGTTCCTTCTTTAAAAGGAATGTATCAATAGGGTATAAAGTTGTTAGGCACTATAGCCTAGAGGCCCCAGGTTCAAAGGGTGGACTATTTGGGTTCATAGTGATTTCCCAGCTACTTTTTAGCTGTGCAACTTCAAGAAAGTCCCTTGATCTCTCTGTACTTTTTTTTTTTTTTCCACTAGTGAAATCATAATACTGATAGTGTTTACCTCACCAGCTTCTTGTGAGGATTAATGGATTTTGAACGGAAACTGGCATATAGAAATCACTTATTAAGTTTTGAAATAGTATCTGGGAATCACTGGGTCACTTGGATAAGGTCGTAGCTTATCCAAGTCATGAGCATAATTGTGCCAAGCACTATGTTTAATGGACCTGGTGTTCTTGCCTGGGAAATCCCATGGACAGAGGAGCCTGGTGGACTACACAGTCCATGTGGTCACAGGATTTTGAGTCAGACACAGCTTAGCAACTAAACAGCAGGATTTCAACTGCCAATATTTTTATTTACACAAGTGATAATCACCTGCTACTTGCTCATCCTTGCGAGTAGATCTCCTCCCCTGCTCTTCAAAATCTCAACTTTATAGAGCAGTTTTAATAATTTGAAGGGTCTCAACATCACCCCAATCTCTCAAAACTACCTCCTTGAAAATGGCTCCCTTCCACAGGGAAGGACCTGTGGGTGTACATTTTAAAGCCAGAAGAGGGTGAGGGGCCTCACTGTCTGGATGGACCAGCTCCAGGGTCAACCTGTGGTCACACCCTCTGGATGTTCAGGAGACATTGTTGGTCTGTGTGGGATCTATGCCATTTCCGCTGGGGTTTCGCTGTGTCCTTTGGCCAGACCAGGGGCTGTTGCCTCGGCAACTTGGACTGAGACAGCAGCCTCTGTCGCAAATCGCTCTTTATTGTCTGATTTTCCACTAGGACCCTCAGAGACCCGTTAGACTGGACAAAGTCTTCTGGAGTACTCCCCAAGAACCTTCTTGCTTGGAAGATTAGCAGTTTCTTCCCAAGCATCGCTCTCAACTTGGCTAAACACCTTGAAACAGTTCCAGCAAGACGTGTCTCCCTCAGATCCCAGGGCAGGTAGGCACTTGTGTGCGTCCAGCGCTTCTGGTTATAGCCATGTGGTCCTGACCACCTGGCACTGACTGTGTATATTACTTATGTGTACATATGTAAGTGTGTATGTGTGCTGTGCTTAGTTGCTCAGTCATGTCTGACTCTTTGTGACCCCTTGTACTGTAGGCTGCCAGGCTCATCTGTCCATGGGATTCTCCAGGCCAGAATACTGGAGTGGGTTGCCAGGGGGTCTCCCCAACCCAGGGATTGAATTCAGGTCTCCCACATTGCAAGTGGACTCTTCACCATCTGAGCCACCAGGGAGTTAATATATGTGTATATTCATATCTATGTTTATATGTCTGTGGTTAAAAAAACTGTTGTTTCTAGAATTTACCATGACTATTGCTGTGTGTTACCCCCAGAAGTCATAGAAATCTTAACTGCATATTGTATATATTTATAAAATACATGTGTTATAGCGAAGGGCAGGGAATCCGGAGGGCTACAGTCCATGGGGTCACAACGAGTCCAATAGGACTTCCTGACTGACCAACACCAATGCATATGCATGTGTGAGTGTATCTGTGTCTGCAGATATACGTTTATATATCTGTGGTTAAAACCCACTCCAGTATTCTTGCCTGGAGAAATCCATGGACAGAGGACCCTGGCAGGCCATAGTCCATGGAGTCACAAAGAGTGGGACACGACTGCGAGACTAACTCTTTTACTTTTCATTGTTTAATTTTAGATGAAAATGGAGAGTTTCTATCTTTGGTTTATGACTAATGACTATCTTTATGCTTCTAAAAAGTGATTGATTTTTCGGTTCACAGAAAAATAAGAGTGGGGAAGAGGAAGATTCATGGAGGAGAGATGTAAGAGTGAAACAGAGATGGAGTTTAAAAGTGTGCCTGTGTGTTAATACATTTGAGTCTGATAATAAGGCTAGTGAAGAATAGAAAGAGAAAAGCTGTGAGTGCTTGAGTCCCCTTGGTGGGAAGAATAGAAGTCTGAGGGGAAAATGGGAATCCTGTTGCTCTTTGGCGACCGTGCAGTGGCACTGTTGACACGAGACAGCATCGTGCTGTCCCTTCCCAGTTCTGGTGCGTGCATTCTAGGGAAGCGTGAGACTGTCCTTTCAGGTGCCCGAAGAAAGTATTTTGTTGTTGTTGTTGTTTAGTCACTAAGTCGTGTCTGACTCTTTTGCAACCCCTTGGAGTGTAGCCTGCCAGGCTCCTCTGTCCATGGGGTTTCCCAGTGCTATTTCCTTCTCCTGGGGATCTTGCCTGCCCAGGGGTCGAACTAGCATCTCCTGCATCAGCAGGTGGATACTGTACACTGAGTCACCAGGTATTAGAACTCCAAATCCTATTAAGATTTCATCTTGAGAAAATAGAAATATGCTAAACTTTGCTAGTATTGAATATATGGTTGATACTGGCTCCATCACTCACCACTTAAGTAGAGGATTCTGCATCACGTGGTCTGCAAGAGGCATGGGAGGTCTGCAACTCAGAGTTGGTGGCAGCTTCCTCATTCTGAACTTACAGTGACGTAGTTTGCATGTTCTTGGTGAAATGTACTTGTACACTGTATTACTGATTATGATAAAGTAACACTCTTAAAATGTATAAGCGCCTTAAAATATTTTCTGCAAAGAAACTGCTGGTCAAGGTGGTCCTAATAATTCATGTCAATAATAACAACAATGGAAAAATGAAAAAAAAAAGCATATCCCATCCTGGTTTGAACTTTTTCTCAGATATATTGTGAACTAAAAACAGTGGCTGTTGGTTGATATGTTATCTAGCAGCAATTTTTTATTTGAGAATATATACCCACTTAGTCAATCTTTTTGAAATGAAAGTGACATTTTTGTTATTTACCTAGCTCCTGTCCATGGGGTCTGTCTCTTATACACATCTAGATGTGTATAAGAGACAGCCCCGCCCCTGACACACACATCTCTTTTTTGACAGCTACCTAGCATCCAGTGTATGGATGGACTATAGTTTGTTCAATAACTCTTCAATTTATGGACATTTAGGTTGTTTCCAGTATTTTGCATATGCAAGCAATGCTGAAGAAATGTTCACATTTATTTTCACATTGTTGAAGGTGTAGCTGCTGGATTAGAAGTGAAATTGCTGAGTCAAAAGGTTGGTGTGTATGAAATTGTGTTAACTGTCTCCAAATTCCTTTCCAGATGGAGCACACCAATTTTCATTTTCACCAGCAATGTATGAAAGAAACCCTCTCCTTTGGGGATTTATTTAATGGTCAGAGACTAGGCCCCAGAAACTTCTGGGATACAGACATTTTAAAATTCAACTTAATATTTGTTGAAATACTTTCTTGCCTTGCTCCTCTGTATGTGTAAGCCGGCAGTTTATTAACTGTGGTTTTGGGCAAGGTACTTAATTTATTGTTTATAAATATGTAAAATAATAAAGCTTGCTTTAGAATACGTTTTTAAGATAGTAAATGAAATTATGTATGTAGGTAGTATATTACAGTGTCTGTCAAGAAAGGAGAATTTGAGATGAGTGAAGTGCTTCATAAATACAGAGTGAAATAAAGTAAGTTTCTCCTGGCATCTCTGCAGAGCACAAATGCCTGAATAAGGTGGCCGTTTTCACAGTAGTTCATCTGTGTCTGTGCTGGGAGATATTAGGATCCACCCTTTCCTTTAATTGTTGGGCCCTCAGTGGTAGCAGAGCGTCATGTTCAAATATTTATTCAGGAATGTGGTACATCTTGATTTAGCTATTTGTCCAAAATATCTACCAAACCCACCATCTCTTCTCTATCCCTAGAGACACTGCCCTAATCCAGGGCCCCATCTGTGACCTGGACTCGGGTCTTCTAACAGCTCCCCTGACTCTGGACTCGCTCCTCCACCTCCTCCTCTACACGGTTCTGGAGGATTCCACTGTAATCTCTTGTGTAATTTCCATGGCTAAAAGCCTTTCTTTGACTCCACATGATTTAGGGATTTTAAAGCCCATAGGTATATTTGCTTTTTTTCTTGATAATCTTTGGGCTTTCCCACCAATAAGCTTTTGGGCATGTTATTCCATTGGCCTGGAATTCCCTGCCTGATGTCTCAGCCTGGTGAAATCCTTGTGAAATTTTAGTTTTGAGGTGTCCCTGACTGTTTGCTACTGCCAATGGCACTTTGAATGAAATCTCCAGCCTAGCTCTTAACAGCTGTTCTGGCCCCCTGCTTGGACCTTAAGTACAAAATCTAGGTTTTCATTATCCCTGTTTCATGTACCAGGTTATATTGCCTTGATCTTTCTTGTCCTCTAACCGTCTCCTCAGTCAGACTTCTAGCTGCTTGAGAGCAACAGTGATGGTTTAATCACCTTACGATCTGTAAGACCTCACACAGAACCTGGTCCAGAGTGAGGGGTCAATAATGCATGTTGCTGAGTTGTGTTTGCTGTGGGCCGTAGGGTCAGGGAAGAGAGACTCCCATTTTCAAAAGCAGAAGTCTGTTCTCCACACTGATGGGACAGGCATGACACACTCCCACCTGTTTTCTTTCCTTCCTCCTCTGGAGGCCAAGGCTCCCAAGACCAGGCTGCTTGTCCTGAGAACTGCTCTGCTCTTTTATGCACTGCCTTAAAGGGAGCTCATCCCTGCCTCTTTAACATGAAGTGTTGTTATTTTAATCTTGTTAATCGTAGTTTATTTTGGGTAGTCAGCTAAACACTGATACACGTGTCTTAAACCAGTGGTTCTTTTTTTTTTTCCTTCTCCCAATGCCTTGTCTTAGAGTACATTTGAGAATTTGTCAGACTAGAGTGTGGAGAAATGCAAAAGGGTCCGGAAGCCTCTAGAGGTCAGGGACAGAGCCCCTCTCTTCCTCTTAGCCAAATGAACTCACTCTGTAGAAGGAGTGCAGTACTCAGAACTGCATTAGAGAAAGCCTAAGCCTCCCTGTACGCAAGAATATGAGTTTATTTTCAAGACCATTTTAAGCATCACAGTGCATGTATTAGGAATTGCAAAGACAAGTGCTTTGGAACCTATGTTATCTGAGGAAGGTGATATTTAATCTTCTTTAGCAAAGATAACACTTGTTGCAACATGGTATCTATCTTCTAGTATTTGTCTTAGGAAATTGGTATCAAACATGCCCTGTGTGTTTTTAGGAGATGAAATTTGTCCTATGGATGAGTGAAAAAAGGAGTTTGGCTGCAACCAAGAGGTGTGGGGTGTGTCTCCCATGCTAGGGCACAGTGGGCGCGTGTGCTGTCACTTGAGTTGTGTCTGACTCTGTGCAGTCCTATAGACTGCAGCCTTCCTAGCTCCTGTCCATGGGGTTCTCCAGGCAAGAACACTAGAGGGGGTTGCCATGCCCTCCTCTAGGGGATCTTCCTGATGGAAGGATCAAATCCACGTCTCCTATGTCTCGTGTGTTGGCAGGCGGGTTCTTTGCTACCAGCGCCCCTAGGCAGCCCAGGCTACAGTGGGTGGGAGATATCATTTTGTTACCACTACATCTCTGTCCATTGAAAATCAATATTCACAGAGAAGGGCACCAAGACGCAGAGAGTAGCCTGCCTGAGGTTGCTCTGCTCACTGGACAGGAGGGACTGGTGCCCAGGCACCGTACACAAGAATATGAGTTTATTTTCAAGACCATTTTAAGCATCACAGTGCATGTATCAGGAATTGCAAAGATAAGTGCTTTGGAAAATATGTTATCTGAGGAGGGTGATACTTAATCTTCTTTGGCAAAGGTAACACTTGTGGCAACATGGTTTCTATCTTCTAGTATTTGTCTTAGGAAATTGGTATCAAACATGCCCTGTGTATTTTTAGGAAATGAAATTTGTCCTGTGGATGAGTGAAAAAAGGATTTTGGCTGCAACCAAGAGGTGTGGCATGTGTCTCCCACGCTAGGGCACAGTGATGGTTTCTATCTTCTAGTATTTGTCTTAGGAAATTGGTATCAAACATGCCCTGTGTATTTTTAGGAAATGAAATTTGTCCTGTGGATGAGTGAAAAAAGGATTTTGGCTGCAACCAAGAGGTGTGGCATGTGTCTCCCACGCTAGGGCACAGTGGGTGCATGTGCTGTCACTTGAGTTGTGTCTGACTCTGTGCAGTCCTATAAACTGAAGCCTTCCTAGCTCCTCTGTCCATGGGACTCTCCAGGCAAGAACACTAGAGGGGGTTGCCATGCCCTCCTCTAGGGGATCTTCCTGATGGAAGGATCCAATCCACGTCTCCTATGTCTCGTGTGTTGGCAGGTGGGTTCTTTATTACCAGCGCCCCTAGGTAGCCCAGGCTACAGTGGGTGGGAGATATCATTTTGTTATATCACTACATCTCTGTCCATTGAAAGTTAATATTCACAGAGAAGGGCACCAAGACGCAGAGAGTAGCCTGCCTGAGGTTGCTCTGCTCCCTGGGCAGGAGGGACTGGTGCCCAGGCCTGAGGTCTTTCCCCTGCACCTCTCTGTCTGCTGTGGAGCTGAGCTCTTCACTAACACCTTGGGTCATTTCTGTGTCCCACTGACCCTCCCATTACTGTCTGGCACAGGGTCCAAGGTTGCACCAAGTGACTTTAAGACCCCTTCCAAATACCAGACCCTGCTTCTAATTCAAACCAAGGAGAAAATGATCTGGTTTCAGTTGAAGAGCTTCACTATGTTTTTACAGTCTCTTCCCTGCCCTGAACCAACCGATTCATCTGTTCTTCCTAGAGCTGCCAAAGAACCGTCTGGACAGCACATTTCTCAGTTTGTATCCTTACTGCTCCAAAATCTTGAGGACTTCCCATCTGCGTAGGGGATAAATTATATGGAATAAATTAAAGGAAAAAAAAAAAAACAGGTACATTTCTCTTTTCAAAGCCTGTTTGCTTTTATCTTCAGTCACATTAGGTCCCTTTGCAGAGCTTGCCCTCCTGGGAAAGCGTTTTTCTTACATCTAATACTCTCTGCTCTCTGTAAACTGGCTCTTCTCTCCTGCAGTGTTCCTCCCTGAAAACTCACCTTGAACGCTTTTCATCCTTGAAGGGTGTCTAACGTCAGCGCATACGCCCAACCGCCAGGAATCCTGAAGGGTGTCTAAGGCCAGCGCATGCGCCAAACCATAAGTGATGTCTGAGGGAGTAACAGCAGCGCATGAGCCCAACAGCCAGAGATGCCCTACCGCCAGGAATCCTGAAGGGTGTCTAAGGCCAGCGCATGCGCCAAACCATAAGTGTTGTCTGAGGCAGTGTGTAACAGCAGCGCATGCGCCCAACAGCCAGTGATTCCCAACCTCCAGGAATCCTGAAAGGTGTCTAATGTCAGCGCATGCGCTAAACCGCAATTGCTGCATGCGCTAAACCGCAATTGCTGTCTGCACTGCTGCTGCTAAGCCGCTTCAGTCGTGTCCGACTCTGTGCGACCCCATAGACGGCAGCCCACTAGGCTCCTGTCTCTGAGATTTTTCAAGCAAGAATACTGGAGTGGGGTGCCACTGTCTTTTCCAATGCATGAAAATGAAAAGTGAAAGTGAAGTTGATCAACCGTGCTGACTCTTAGTGACCCCATGGACTGCAGCCTACCAGGCTCCTCCGTCCATGGGACTTTCCAGGCAAGAGTACTGGAGTGGGGTGCCACTGCCTTCTCTGATTGCTGTCTGAGGACATGCCTAACGTCAGCGCATGTATCCAACAGCAAGTGATGTTTGAAGGGTGTCTAATGTTAGTTACTCATTGGAAAAGACTCTGATGCTGATAGAGATTGAGGTCAGGAGGAGAAGGGGACGACAGAGGGTGAGATGGCAGGATGGCATCACTGACTCGATGAATCTGAGTCTGAGTGAGCTCCAGGAGTTGGCGATGAACAGGGAGGCCTGGCATGCTGCCATTCATGAGGTCGCAGAGTCGGACACGACTGAGCGACTAAACTGAACTGATAATTCTTTGTGCTATACAACATATCCTTAATGCTTATGTATTTTATACATAGTAGTTTGTATTTCTTAATCCCCTACCCCTAATTTGCCCCTCCTCCTATCTGTCTCCCCTTTGGTAACCATTGGTAAAACCCCTGGATTGGAAGATCCCCTGGAAAAGGGAAGGACTACCCACTCCAGTGTTCTTGCCTAGAGAATTCCATAGAGGAGCCTGGCAAGCTACAGTCCACTGGATAGCAAAGAGTGGGACATGACTGAGTGACTAACACTTAGACATTTATTTTGTTTTCTATATTTGTGAGTTTGTTTCTTCCAACTTCATGTAAATCTACAATGATTTCAAAATTAAAGCTTAATTAAAAAAATTTAATTATGTGCTCACAAAACGAGTATCCTATTGGAAAAAGTACTTACTTGCTATTTCCTTCATAAAACCTTGTGTTT
>SJYC01135959.1:0-10568 GCA_006408675.1 Madoqua kirkii
TTCATAGTAGTCTCTTATAATCTTTTGTATTTCTGTACTGTCTCTTGTGATTTTTCCATTTTTATTTATAATTTTATTAATTTATTCTTTTTTTTTTCTTGATGAGGTTGGTTGTTTGTCTATTTTATCTTTTCAAAGAACCAGCGTTTAGTTTTCTTGATTTTTACCATAGTCTCCTTCTTATTTTTTTTTATTTGTTTCTGCTCTGATTTTTATTTCTTTATTCTACTAATTTTGAGATTCTTCTTTTCTTTTTCTAGTTGCTTTAGGTGTAAAGCTAGGGTGTTTATTTGATGTTTCTATTGTTTCTTGAGGTAAGCTTTTATTGCTATGAATCTCCCTCCTAGCCCTGCTTTTACTGAGTTCTATAGGTTTTAGGTTGTCATGTTTTCATTTTCCTTTGTTTCTCTGCATATTTTGATTTTCTTTTTTATTTATTTTTTATTTTTTTTTAAATACTTTATTCTACGTTACAATACTGTATTGGCTTTGTTAGTTATTCAGAAGCATGTTGTTTAGCCTCTGTATGTTTTCATTTCAATAGGTTTTTTTCTGTAATTAACATCTAATCTTACTGCATTGTGATTAGAAAAGATGCTTCAAATGATTTCTTTTCTTTTCTTTCTTTATTATTATTATTTTTTTAATTTACCAAGGCTAGATTTATGGCCCAGGATGTGATTTGTCCTGGAGAATGTTCCACGTGCACTTGAGAAAAGGATGAAATTCATTGTTTTGAAGTGAAATGTCCTATAGATATCAGTCAGCTTTAACTGGTCCATTGCTTCATTTAAAGTTTGTATTTCCTCCCTAATTTTATCTTTGCTTGATCTATCCATAGGTGAGAGTCAGGTATTAAAGTCTCCCACTATTATTGTATTACTGTTAATTTCCCCTTTTATACTTGCTAGCATTTGCCTTATGTATTGAGGGACTCCTCTGTTGGGTGCATATATAATTGTTTATCTTCTGTTTGGGTTGATCCTTATGTAGTGTCCTTCTTTGTCTCTTATTGAGGTCTTTATTTCAAAATCTATTTCATCTAATATGAGTATTGCTACTCTTGCTTTCTTTTGATCTCCATTTGAATGCAATATTTTTTCCAGCCCTTAACTTTGAGTCTGTACGTGTCCCTAGGTTTGAGGTGGGTCTCTGATAGACAACATATATAGGGGGTCTGGTATGTATCCATTTGGCCAGTCTTTGTCTTTTGTTGAAGCATTTAACCCATTTACATTTAAGATAATTATTGATAAATATGACCCTGTTACCACTTACTTTGTTGCTTTGGGTTCATTTTTATAAACCGTTTCTCTTTTTCTTGTCTAGAGAAGATCTTTTAGCATTTGTTGAAGAGCTGGTTTGGTGGTGCTGGAGTCTCCCAGCTTTTGCTTGTCTGTAAAGCTTTTGACTCCTCCTTCATGTCTGAATGAGATCATTGCTGGGTAGAGTAATTGGGTTGTAAGTTTTTCTCTTTCATCACTTTAAACATATCCTGCCATTCCCTTCTGGCCTGAAGAGTTTCTATTTAAAGATCAGCTCTTATCCTTATGGGGATCCCCTTGTGTGTTATTTGTTGCTTTTCCCTTGCTGCCTTTAATATTTGCTCTTTATGCTTGATCTTCATTAATTTCATTAATATGTGTCTTGGGATGTTTTGGCCTTGGGTTTATCCTGTTTGGAACTCTCTGGCTTTCTTGGACTTGAGTGGCTATTTCCTTCCCCGTTTTAGGAAAGTTTTTGACTATTATGTACTCAATCATTTTTTCATGCCCTTTCTTTTTGTATTCTTCTTCTGGGACTATGATTTGAATGTTGGGGCATTTAACATTGTTTCAGAGGTCTCTGTGGTCGTCCTCATTTCTCTTAATTCTTTTTTTTTTCTCTTTTCTCTTCTCTGCTTCATTTATTTCCACCATTCTATCTACCACTTCACTTATCCTCTCTTTTCCTTCCAGAGTGCTTTTAATGTCAGTTATTGCTTTGTTCATTATTTACTAAGTCTTCTATATTTCTTTTGGTCCTTGTTAAACAATTCTTGCATCTTCTCAATCCTTGTCTCTAGTCTGTTTATCTGTAACTCCATTTGGTTTTCAAGATTTTGGATCATTTTTACTATCATTAATCTGAATTATTTTCCAGGTAGACTCCCTATCTCCTCCTCTCCTGTTCAGTTTGGTGAGGTTTTATCATGTTCTTTCACCTGCTGAATATTTCTCTGCCTTTTCATTTGTTTAGATTGCTGTGTTTGGGGTGCCCTTTCTGAAGGCTTGAATTTCATTGTTCCTCTTAATTGTGGAGTCTCCTCCACGTGGGTAGGGTTAGACAAGTGACTTCTCAAGGTTTTCTTATTGAGGGAGCTTGTGTCTGTGTTCTGGTGGATAGAGCTGGATCTCCTCTCTGGAGTGCAATGAAGTGTCCAGTACTGAGTTTGGGGACATCTATTTGTTTGGCATGTCTTTAGGATGCCCATCGTTTAATGTTCAAGGTTGTGCCCCTGTTTTGCCAAATAGTTAGTGTGCTGTGTTTTTCACTGGAACTTTCTGGCTCTTGGGTAGATTTTGGTTTCAGGGTAGGTATGGAGACTTTTGGGTGAGCTCTTGTCTATTCATATTCCCTGGACTCAAGACTTCTCTGATGTTCTAAAGTTAATCCTCCTACCTCTGGCTTTTGGTCCTTCTCTTACAGTAGCCTCAAGATTTCTCCATCGATACAGTACAGAAGGTAAAACCTCTAAGTTAGTGGTGAAAGAGTTCTCCACAGCCAGGAACACCCAGAGAGATTCATAGAGTTATATAGATAAGAGAAGAGGGAGAAGGGAGATAGTGGTGACCAGGAGGAGAAAAGGGGGCGTCAAAAGGGGAGAAAGCAATTTAGCCATTAATCAAATCCCTACGTGCTCTCCACAGCCCAGAACACCCAGAGAGATTCACAGAGTTGGGTAGAGAAGAGGGAGGATGGAGATAGAGGTGACTTGGAGAAGAAAAGGGAGAGTCAAAAGGGGAGAGAGCAATTAAGCCAGTGACCAAATCCCTAAGTGAAAATGGATACTGAAGACTGGATTCTTAAAGGTATAAAATTGATAACAAATATCAAAAATCAAAGACTAAAAAGCTAGAATAGAGGTTAAACTCTCAAAAATACAATATAAAAAATACAAAACAAAATCAAGCACAGAAGTTTAAAAAATATATATGAAATTTGTTTTTTAAATAGGGTGGCTTTTTTTTGGGGGGGAAAGGTAATAGTTGGCTATAAAAGTGTAAGTTAAAGGAGTAACAAAAAACTAATTGTTTAAAAAAAATTAAAAGTGATCATATTAAAAAATGTCTAGAAATTTCTCTGGAGCTGTTGTGGACAGTGTGGTGTGAGTTCATTGTTGGATAGTCCATTGTTCCAGATGGTGTTTTTTCTCAGGGTCTACAGATGCCCGTCAAATCCACAGTCTCAGAATTTTAATCTGATAGCACCTGTCACTTCCAGAGTGGTTTCCCCTTCTTTGTTTATCTTGGCTTCCTCTGTTTGCAAGTCTCTTCAGTGTCTAATTTCCACCCTGACACAAGGCGAAGGTGGCCACTTATTTAGGCTTACTTTTTCAGTTGTGCTGTGGGGAGGAAGGGACACTGCAAAAAAAAAAAATACTGCTGGCATGTGTGGGGAGTGCTCACAGTGGATGGACCAAACTGGGTTTGCCACAGCCCAAGGCAGCATGTACTTCCCACGTCCACACTGCTCAGGCTCCAGGATGCTCTGCAAGGGCACTGTCCCAGGTAGGCCCTGTGTTTCATGCAGCTCCCAGGTCTAAGCCATTCAGGTTCTCAGGTGCTCTTCAGGGACACAGACCCAGATGTTCTGTTTGATTTTTGCCCTTCCAAGGTCCAAGCAGCTTGGCAACTGGGTCCAAAACCCACACAGCTGGGTCCTAGGAGAGTGCACTGTCCCAGGTGAGACATGTCTCTTATTCACCTTTTTAGTCCTGGCCACTTGCTTTCCTGCGTGTGCTGTGAGTACACAGTTCCAGGAGTGTTGTGTGTCTCCTCTGGGTAACTGATTTCAGGTTGTGACACTCCTTGCAGATGTCAACTGTCAGGATCCCAGGAAGACATGGTTAGCAACTGGGAACCTGCTCACAGTTTGGAGGAAGATGCAGTCTCTGGGGCCAAGACTGCAGCAATCCTTTTCCTTTCAGCTCTGATTGTTGTATGCCTGCCTCTCTGCCTCCAGGAAGGGAGGGCCTTATATGGCAGCTGGCTGCTCTCCCTTGGTATTCATTCAGCCCTTTCTTTTGTGAGCATGCCAGGGATTACTGTGTGATATACGAACTTTTCATGGGAAAGGTCTTTATGTGTGTCTCTCTGGTGATCCTACAGTTTGTGTTGCTATCTCACAGTCACTCCCTTGGATTGTCCTCAGGGCATTCAGGCCTGGTCCTTACCCCAAGGACCAATGATGCAGCCCGCACTGCCCTGCCCAGCCCCCCACTTGCTGGTGATGACTGAGAACATCTGTGTCACTTCGCCATCTCCACGTGTAGTGTGGTTAAGCATGTATTCTGTATTGGGGTTTTTTTCTCCAAGTTATGTTGCCCTCTGACATTTCAAAACTCCCCACAGACACACCTGTGAGAGGGTTTCCTACTGTGTGGAAACTTCTCCTGCTTCACTACTCCCTCCTCAGCATAGATCTCCATCCCAAAATATTTTATCTTTTTTTTTTAATCTTTTATATTTTGTCTTACCTCTTTTTGAAGAGATTGGGTTTCCTTTCTGGGTGCCAGGTGTCCTCCACCAGTACTCAGAAATTGTTTTTTGGAAGTTGTTCAACATTCAAAGGATTTGTTGATGAATTTGAAGGAGAAATTGGTCTCCCTGTCCTATCCCTCCACTATCTGTGACTGCCTCCTCTACCTCTGGACATTCACATGACCTCTCCCATTGGTCTTTTATTTTTTTCCTACCAATGCTTTTTATCAGTTCTCAATTACAGCATGGGGGAAATTTGAAAATTATGAGCTGCCTGTGGGCAATGCCTTCTTTCTCTCTGTGTCCCCAGAACCTAGATTGATAGCTAACTCTTCATCTAGGTTTGCCTTAAAGGTTCTGGTTTATACCTCACACTCCAGTGTAATATATACAGTGCCCATTTTTACTTTTTAAATATCTCAGTTTGCATGATAAATTTAATAGTCATTCTATTTATTAATATAATGAGCAAAGTTAAATATTTTGGGGCTAAGAAATGATCAATCCAGTCTGAATAAATTTGAGATGCAGACACCTTCAGCCTTGCTTGAAAAAAATTCAGATTATTCAGTGAATGAATAGTTTATTACTGGTGATCAAGAAGGCAAACTAAAAACATTATGAGATTAATCACTTCCTAAGGACAAATGAAGACTACAGCTACATATTAAAAAACTGTCTCTGAAAGCTACATGAAGACTAGCAGAACAGCTCTTCTACAATTAAGGACATCAGGAACAAAACTTTACCAGGATGGTTAGAAGAGAGTGATCTAGTAAGGATCCATATCCCATAGCAGGAAACCCTAAAGAGGTAGGGACTATCACAAACTCAGAGGTCCTCCCCAAGAAGCAAAGGATTCAGGCTCCACACTTGACACCTTACTACCAGAATCAACACTGGAAAGATGAGCCCCATTAGTGGTTTCAAAAACCAGTTTACCTGGACAAGGTAATGACAAACCACATCAGTATTTTTTTGCCTTAAGAAACCCATGACCAGCATTAACTAATCATGATGTGTTTATCTGTAAAATGAGTGATAGGAATAAATTCCTGATGACAACATGTAAATACTTTTGAAATCTGCATATACAATATTTTCTTGTTAATAATTCTAAAAATTAGGGAACTTGGGTATTTTGAATTTGGAAAACAAAGTCCACTTTAAAATTACTGATTTTTCTAATGTCATTGCATGTAAATTGTTTTAATAGTACGTATAGTTAGTTTTCAGAGAAGGCAATGGCACCCCACTCCAGTACTCTTGCCTGGGAAATCTCATGGGCAGAGGAGCCTGGTAGGCTGCAGTCCATGGAATCGCAAAGAGTTGGACATGACTGAGCGACTTCCCCTTCCCTTTTCTCTTTCATGCATTGGAGAAGGAAACGGCAACCCACTCCAGTGTTCTTGCTTGGAGAATCCCAGGGAAGGAGGAGCCTGGTGGGCTGCCGTCTATGGGGTCACAGAGTCGGACATGACTGAAGTGACTTAGCAGCATAGTTAGTTTTGAAGAAGAAAGGAGGACATTATTTTTACATATATTCATATGAAATTTTAGAAAGTATTTTCATAGGTATTTATAACTTCATTTTTAACAAATTGGAATTGAGATGGCTTTACAATATAATGAAAATGCAAATATATAATATAGTATAGAATGCATATATATGGAATTGTATATATATGGAATTATATGCATATGTATTTAAGCATTATACATATATCTGACTATCATACACATATATATGTGTATATTACTTTAAAAGAAATGAGACAAATATATGAAAAAAAGAAAAAAAGGAAAAAACTAGGAAAATATAGGACTAAATCTAGACGACCTCCTAAAACTAACACTGCAAAGAGATGCTCTATTCATCACCAGGGATTGGAAGGCAAAAGTAGGAAGTCAAGTGACACCTAGACTAACAGGCAAGTTTGGCCTTAGAGAACAAAATGAAGGAGGCCAAAGACTAACTGAATTCTTCCAAGAGAATATGCTGGTCATGGGAAATACTCTTTTTCAACAACATAAGAGATGACTTTACAGAAGTACATCAACAAATGATCAATACCAAAATCAAATTGATTGCATTCTTTATAGATAAAGATGGAAAAGCTGTATACAATCAGCAAAAAAAAAAGAAAAAGACCTGGAGCTGACTGTGGTTCAGATCAACTTCTCATAGCAAAATTCAGGCTTAAACTAAAGAAAGTAAGGAAAACCACTAGGCCAGCCAGATACGACTTAAATCAAATCCCCTATGAATATGTAGTTGAGGTAAGGAATAGATTAAAGGGATTAGATCTTATTAACAGTGGGCCTAAAGAAGAACTACACAAAAAAGATCTGCACAACCAAGATAATCACAATGGTGTGATCACTTAGCTAGATCCAGACATCCTGGAATATGAAGTCAAGTGGGCCTTAGAAAGCATCACTACAAACAAAGCTACTGGAGGTGACGGAATTCCAGTGGAGCTATTTCAAATCCTGAAAGATGATGCTGTGAAAGTGCTGCATTCAATATGCCAGCAAATTTGGAAAACTCAGCAGTGGCCACAGGACTGGAAAAGGTCAGTCTTTATTCCAATCCCAAAGAAAGGCAATGCCAAAGAATGCTCAAATTACCACACAATTGCACTCATCTCACAAGCTAATAAAGCAATGCTCAAAATTCTCCAAGCCACACTTCAGCAGTACGTGAACCGTGAACTCCCAGATGTTCAAGCTCATTGTAAAAAGAAGCAGAGGAACCAGAGAACAATACAGTAGAAGAATGCTCCTCAGAGAAAGATATATCATAATTTTAGCCTTTATTCTTATCTTTCTTGGATCCAAAGCAAAACAGGAGATGTAATTGATTGGATTTTTATTCATATTGTTTTGCAAAAAGATCTAGATTAGAATTGTGATTTAGAGAAATAAACTCTTTCCTCCTTGGAATAAAAGGAATTTATCAAGGTCCTTTTTTATACAACGGCCATTAAGAATGTTTTATAACCTTGCAAAATATATGATGCTGAGGTCCTAATTAATAAGTGCAAACTATATTGCACTAATTAATAAGTGCAAACTATATTGCACTAATAAGTGCAATATAAATATTCATATCTGATAATTAGATCTTTGGTAAATAGCATATTCTTTAGATGAGTTTCCTCAAGTAGTAATTGCTAAAAATAACTGAAAGTGTATAGCAGCAATCTGAGACAGTGACATACAGATAAGTATACTATTTAAAGTCAGGAGCCCTCTGTCTTAGCCTCTTCCATACCTAGCACTTAGACCTTGGGAAATCATTTTTTGAGGATAGCATTCACTCTTGCAAGAATTTGTATCACATTATCCCTAAAGTTTCTTTGGGTTGTAAATAGTCAATGAGATCTAAGATTTGCTAGGGGAGCAGGATTGTATTCCCAATTGCAGACAGAATATATACACCTTATAGAAAAGATATACAGATGGAAAAGACAACATTCTGTTACAAAATACAGACATCCAAATTATACTCTCTTCTGGACACAAAACAACCCCACCCTACAAAAAGATGAGTTCAAGGGAAAAAGAAAACTTTTTTGAACTCTAGAAATTTTGAATTTGATTAAAACACTACCAACAAAAAGAAATCTTTTCTTTCCAGATGGTTCTAAAATGATGCAATCTACAAAAATTGCTAGAATTAATGAAAAAATATCATATAAAGCAATTGAGGGCTTTCCCTGTTGTCCAGTGGTTAAGAATCTACGTGTCAATGCAGGTGGCATGAGTTCAATCCCTGGCCTAGGAAGAGCCCACATACCACGGAGCAGCTAAGCCCATGCACCACAGCTACTGAAGCCCACACATCTAGAGCCAATGCTCTTCAACAAGAGAAGTCACCACAATGAGAAGCCCAGGTACCACAACGAGAGTAGATTCCACATGCCTCAACTAGAGAAGGCCCAAGCACAGCAACAAAAGACTGGGGGAGCCAAAAATAAATACATGAATAACTGAGTAAAAATTTTAAGAAGGCAACCCATGTTTAAAGAAGTTAGTATTATTCAAGGGAATATTGCATATATGCTCTCACTTACCTCTAACTATCTGTCTACAAATGGGTATAATTTCACATATTGTTGTTGTTCAGGCACTCAGTCCTATCTGACTCTGGGATTCCATGGACTGCAGCATGCCAGGTTTCCTTGTCCTTCACTATGTCCCAGAGTTTGTTCAAACTCATGTCCATTGAGTCGATGAGACCATTCAACCATATATCTTCTGTTGCCCCCTTCTTCTCATGCCCTCAATCTTTCCCAGGATCAAGGTATTTTCCAATGAGTCAGCTCTTCATATCAGGTGGCCAAAGTATTGAAGCTTCAGTTTCACCATCAGTCCTTCAAATGAGTATTCAGGGTTTATTTCCATTAGGATTGACTGGTTTGATCTCCCTAATGTCCAAGGAATGCTCAAGAGTCTTCTACAGCACCATAGTTCAAAAACATCAGTTCTTTGGTGCTCAGCCTTCTTTATGGTCCAACTCACATCTGTACATTACTACTATAAAAACCATAGTTTTGAGTATACAGACTTTTGTTGGTGAAGTGATGTCTCTCCTTTTTAATATGCTCTCTAGTTTTGTCATAGCTTTTCTTCCAAGGAGGTGTATTTTAATTTCATGGCTGCAGTCACTATCTGCAGTGATTTTGGAACCCCCAAAATAACATCTGTCACTTTTCTTTCCTCATCTATTTCCCATGAAGTAATAGGCCCAATGCCATAATTTTAGTTTTTTTGAATGTTGAATTTTAAACCAGTTTTTTCACCCTTCTTTTCCACCTTCATCAGGAGGCGTTTTAGTTCCTCTTCATTTTCTGCCATTAGGGAAGTGTCATCTGTTTATCTGAGGTTATTGATATTTCTGTGAGCAGTCTTGATCCCAGATTGTGATTCATCCAGTCCATCATTTCGCATGATGCTGTTGTTGTTATTGCTGTTGCTCAGTCACTCAGTCATGTCCAGCTATTTCAGAACCCATGGACTGCAGCACACCAGGCTTCCCTTTTCCTTGCTATCTTCCAGAGTTTGTTCAAACTCATGTCCATTGTGTCAATGATGCCATCCAACCATGTCATCTTCTGTCTCATGATGTGCTCTGAATGTAAGTTAAATAAACAGAGGGACAATATACAGCTTTGATATAATCCATTCCCAGTTTGAAACCAGTCCATTGTTCCATGTCTAGTTCTAACTGTTGTTTCTTGACCTGCATACAAGTTTCTCAGGAGGCAGATAAAGTGTTCTGGTATTCCCATCTCCTAAAGAATGGCAAAATTTCTAGTTTGTTGTGATCCACACAGTCAAAAGTTTTAGCATAGTCAATGAAGCAGAAGTAGATGTCTTTCTGGAATTCTCTTATATTTGCTATCACCCCATGGTTGTTGGAAATTTTATCTCTGGTTTCTCTGCTTTTTTTTTAAATCCAGCTTGTACATCTTGAAGCTTTTGGTTTCACATATAGACTATACTCTATTTTCAATAAAAGAACCAAAAGCTTCTTAGAAAGACAATAGTTGATTTCAAGCATTATAAATATCAATATGTTAACAACATATTTGGAATATTTAGTATTTAAAATATATTCCAAACTTTATATTTTAAAAGCATGTAATGAAGAAATCTGTGCTATCTTTATGAGGTAATTTATGAGATGTTTTATAATAACTAAACTAATAAAAATAAAACTCACTAATACAATTAATTTGACAGGGACTTATTGGTTTCTTCAAAATGAACCTTGAAAACCTTGAGTTTCAGTCAAGATGTCAATGGTACACAGACTAT
>SJYC01135963.1:0-31605 GCA_006408675.1 Madoqua kirkii
CCTCCCACCCCACCCCATCTCCCTGGATCATCCCGTACACCAGCCCCAAGCATCCTGTATCCTGTGTTGAACATAGACTGGCGCTTCATTTCTTATATGATAGTATACATGTTTCAGTGCCATTCTCCCAAATCATCCCACCCTCTCCCTCTCCCTCAGAGGCCAAAAGTCCGTTCTATACCTCTGTGTCTCTTATGTTGTCTCACCTACAGGGTCATTATTACTATCTTTCTAAATTCCATCTCCTTGCTACTCTTTGGAACTTTGTTTTCAAATGGGTATATCTTTCCTTTTCTCCCTTGCCTTTAGCTTCTCTTCTTTTCTAAGCTATTTTTAAGGCCTCCTGAGACAATCATTTTGTCTTTTTGCGTTTCTTCTTCTTGGGGATGATTTTGATCCCTGCCTCCTGTACAATGTCACGAACTTCCATTCATAGTTCTTCAGGCAATCTATCAGATCTAATCCCTTGGAACTATATGTCAATAAAGAGCTAGACCTTAAATAATGATATTAGTAAATATAGAATTGCAAGCAAATATAAGTGTCAAAGAAAACTGCCGAGAGCTATGAGTGAAGAGCAAGGATGCTTTAACACTCATTTAGACACTAGTTTGGAAAACTTCCCTAGGGGGCTTTTTGCTCTCTCTTGTGACAAGTAGAAACATTTTCATTCAATTAAAAATTATTTATTGAAAGTCAAGTGATGAGTTAGATGTTGAAGATACAAAAAGTAAAACAACATTGTCATGTTCCATACTCTCTCCCTCTGTGATCTTTCCCAGTCCCGAGGCATTGAATACCATCTATAAACTATTGACTCTCCAAAGTATGTTTCTACCTGGGGTCTCTTCAGTTGCCTTTGCAGCACTTGAAATTGGATTTTCAATAGAGAGCTTTCTTCCCCAACCTACTTCTCCCTCAGTCTCTCCATCTCAGTCAATGGTAATACCATCTATCCTTTTGCTCTGACCAAAACACTTGTAGTAATCCTTTCCCCCCTCACAACCTATATCCAGTCCATCAATATTGTCTGTCATCCTTGCATTCAAAATCCTTACAGAATCCATCCACCTCTCACTACACCCAATACAAATACCCTGGCCCACATCACCATTATTGATGGCTTGGATTATTATAAGGCCTCCTAGCTGGTCTTCCACTTTCTGTTTGTGCCTGCTTCAATCTATTCTCAACACAATATGCAGAGAGAACCCTTTAAAATATAATCAGGTGAAAATATAAGTCAGAGTTCTTACTATAACCTTACATGACCCCACGTGAGCTAGCCTCACAAAAGTGGGGTCTGGCTGTTCACTACTCAAAAGCCAAAAAAAGAGGCAAGGCTAGTGGAAAGGAAAGTTCACTTTATTTTGGATGCCAACAACCAGGGGAGAGGGTAGGTCCTTGTTCAAAGGCTGACCCCCCCACACACTAACAGTCAGTGGGTAAGAGGTTTTATAGGCTGAGGGAGAAAGGCTATGTGCAGAAACAGCACTGATTATCAGCTCTGATAATCATCTGGAAATTGGTCATGTGATGGTCTGACCTGCATCATCTTGTTTTAAGTGCAGTTAGTCATCAGTTCCAGGATTAGTCTGTCCCCATTTCCTTGAGGCCAATTCTAGAATGGTGGCAGCTTATATCATAGCTCTAATCTGGTCATCATGCATTAACTTCTCCCACTTGATGGGGGTTTCAGCATCTATTAGATAGCACTCATTATCTGTAGCCTTGAGAAAGAACTAAAGATCCTTGCCTTTGCTTACTACCAAATTATTATTGTTTAGTCTTGCTGGACTATTTTCCTTTGTTTCTGCATTCTTTCACTTCTCTGTGTAAACTTATTCTTTGGCTAAAGTTTTTCCACAGAGGAAAGGCAGGCAGAGGACAGAGAGAAGGACCGTAGTGTTCTGTTCTGTTTCACAGTCACCTCTTTGACTGCATCTACTTCGTCTCTGCCCTTTGTTTTCCTCTTTGTTCACGCTCTCAGTCATACCAGCCTCCTTCCTGTTATTCAGACATCAAGCATCTTCTTGTGTCAGGACCTGCACACCTGTCTGTATTTCAAATATCTTAATACTCACTCACCTCTTTCAGGTCTACTCAAATATCACCTACTCAGGAAACTGCTCCTGGGGCTCCTGTCTAAAATTTCAACTCCCCTTTCCCTAACAATTTTAATTCCCATTCCTTGATTTATTTTTCTCAAATATACTGTATATTTTATCTTTTAAATTTTGGTTATCATCGGTCTCCCCTGGGTTACAGATGATCTTCATGGAGCTGAAGCATTTTTGCTTTCATGAAACTCTGGTTGCACCAAAAATATGAAAAATGGACTCTATTGGTATAAACACAAATATAATCCAGGCTCGAGTCATTATTTTATATTCTTTTAATTCTGATTTTAAAATAAGTTAAAATGAACAGTTCTGTGAGATTAAGGCAGCCAGAGAAGACCTCTCAGATGAGGTGGCATTTGATCTGAGACTTGAATGAAGTGAACAGATGAGCCAGTAGTCTAAAACAGTGAGAAATTCTAGAACATTAGCAGAAGTTGGGAGCTATGAGTGAGTGCAAAACCAAATCAGCCAGGGACTCTCTGTTACTTGAGATAGCATTTAAACATATACTAGTACTAACAGATGGAGAAGGCAATGGCAAGCCACTCCACTACTCTTGCCTAGAAAATCTCACGGACAGAGGAGCCTGGTAGGCTGCAGTCCCTGGGGTCGCTAGGAGTTGGACATGACTGAAGCGACTTAGCAGCAGCAGCAGCAGTACTAACAGAGGAGCAAAATGACAAACCTAGGTCCTGGATGTGGACAGGTTAACTGTAGGAAGACTGAGAAAACAGAAACCAGGAGGTGGAATGTGTGGGGCCCTAAATGGGAAACCTTAAAAACAAAGGGGCTAGCTTTGCTGTCAAAAATTTAAGATGGCGCCTGGCCGAAAAGATGGGGGCGTGGTCTGTGTTGTTTGTCAAAGTTTTTTGATTGGCTCTCTTGATTTCCATGCATGTAGACAGTGTGTGATCTCCATAGACTCCTGTTATAATGAAGGCACATGATGATTTGACCTTTAATGTGATTGGTGCAACTATGGAAAGTCCCTCCTAAAATCCCCCTGCTTGTCTATATAAGCTGGGAGTTTGCAACAATAAAGCGGAACTGCTTCGATGGAACCCCTGTTGCTTCTGAGTGTCTCGCTCCCCGAGGGGCTGGGCTGGCAGACAGCAGGCTCACCTCTGCTTGGGACCCCTCAGCTTTGCTGAGGGAAGTTCCAATGCCTCTACTCTTTCTGAGGAGGCCCCTGCAGAAACAATGGGAAACTCTCAGTTACCTGCAGGCATATTTTATCAGAGCAATGTTATCTTGCTTACAATGCCAGATTCACCTTTGCCTACTAAACATAAAGCTAGGAATTTTGCTTCCAGCAGTGAGCAGTTTATTTCTTCACCACACACTAAAAATCTAACTGCAGTAGTGAGAAACACATTGAGAGAGAAAGGGAGATTTTTGGCAGGCAAATGCCATAGGGGAAAGAGGAAGTAAGTTGTAGAAAAGTGCTGCTTACAGCCCTTTACAGCTTAAAGGGATTCTTAAACAGAGATGACTCTTTCAAGAATTATCTTCCCTCACATGGTCCTCATAAAATGGTGCAGTTATTCTGGAAAATAGTTTGTTAGTTTCTTTAAAAACTAAACATGTACTTATCATATTACCCTGAAATTGCACTCTTGGGCATTTATTCCAGAAAAACTTAGGCCCACACAAAACCTATACACAGTTGTTCATAGCCATAACAGTTAAGAAGTAGAAACAATGAAAATTTCCCTCAACAGATAAAAAATTAAATAAATTATGACACATCCATATTATGTCATATTTATTGCTGGAATGTTAGTGCTCAGTCATGTCCAACTCTTTGTGACCCCATAGACGATAGCCTGCCAGGCTTTTCTGTCAATGGAATTCTCCAGGCAAGAATACTGGAGTGAGTTGCCATTCCCTTCTCCAGGGGATCTTCCTGATCCAGGGATAGGACCCTAATCTACCACACTGTGGGCAGTTTCTTTACCATCTGAACCACCAGGGAAGCCCCATTACTGGAATCAATTCAGTTTAGTCGCTCAGTCGTGTCTGACTCTTTGTGACCCCATGAACCACAGCATGCCAGGCCTGCCTGCCCATCTCCACCTCCTGGAGTTCACCCAGACTCATGTGCATAGAGTTGATGATGCCATCCAGCTATCTCATCCTCTGCCGTCCTCTTCTCCTCCTGCCCCCAATCCCTCCCAGCATCAGGGTCTCTTCCGATGAGTCAACTCTTCGCATGAGGTGACCAAAGTACTAGAGTTTCAGCCTTAGCATCAGTCCTTCCAGTGAACATCCAGGACTGGTTTCCTGTAGGATGGACTGGTTGGATCTCCTTGCAGTCCAAGGGACTCTCAAGAGTCTTTTCTAGCACCACAGTTCAAAAGCATCAATTTTTCAGCCCTCAGCTTCCTTCACAGTCCAACTCTCACATCCATACATGACTACTAGAAAAACTATAGCTTTGACTAAATGGACCTTTGTTGGTAAAGTAATGTCTCTGCTTTTTAATGTGCTGTCTAGATTGGTCATAGCTTTTCTTCCAATTTGTATGATCAAATGATTACATGATCAAATGACATGGAACTACACAACAATTAAGACTGATGTCAAATTCCTG
Source organism: Madoqua kirkii (assembly GCA_006408675.1). NCBI lineage: Eukaryota > Metazoa > Chordata > Mammalia > Artiodactyla > Bovidae > Madoqua > Madoqua kirkii. The sequence goes on from SJYC01135963.1 coordinate 4,717, forward strand.
GTATTGATATTGTACTCTGATTCTGAAAGACATAACTGTTGAGCAAAGCTGGATGAAAGGTGCATGAGACTCATCTCTTTGTGCAGCTTTCTGTGAATCTATAATTATTTCCACATAAAAATCTTTTAAGACTTTTAAAATCCTACTGAAATTCTCTGGACCTAAGAAAAAATATTTCCCACTTATTTCTGATCAGAAAATTCTTCTCAGAGTTGATTTTAATAAATGTTAACTTTCAAACTGGTCTCTGTATGCGGAGAGTAAGGGGAGAGCAAACAAAAGAAGCAGGGCACTGTACAGATTGGCAAGTGGCAGTTTTCATAAGTAAGGGAACTACTTTGGGGGCTTATTTTTGGCATCCACAAGACAAATAAATCTCTGTTCTTGCCCCCAGAATCATAAAGAATTGTATAGAGGCCTTAACTGAGCTCAACATACAGTCTAGATGGTCCCAACAACACCTTGCTCATGTCCTTGGAGTAACTACCGCTGTGGGAATGTGGGACAGAGTGTGCATTGCAAGGATGGTGGAGGAGCTGAGAAGCCTCTAAATGGCCCAGTCCAGTATGAGGGGCAACTGGCCATCACATCCTTTTGATTACCTCCTCCAACAAAACATAAAGAATAAAACATGATGTTGTCAAATTTTAACTAAGCTCGAGGGTAGTACAGATTTCAATCAGACGTAATCTCTAAAATATACGTGTCCCACAGTCTTACATTATTATCCAGGCTTTGAGGCTGTTTGACATTTGATTGTACTTAAAGGAGTCTGATCTCTGGTTCCTCTGCCTTTTCTAAAACCAGCTTGAACATCTGGAAGTTCACTCATCTCTTTCAGAATTTTCCACAGTTTATTGTGATCCACACAGTCAAAGGCTTTGGCATAGTCAATAAAGCAGAAATAGATGTTTTTCTGGAACTCTCTTCTTACTTTTTCCATGATCCAGCGGATGCTGGCAATTTGCTCTCTGGTTCCTCTGCCTTTTCTAAAACCAGCTTGAGCATCTGGAAGTTCACGGTTCACGTATTGCTGAAGCCTGGCTTGGAGAATTTTGAGCATTACTTTACTAGCGTGTGAGATGAATGCAATTGTGCGGTAGTTTGAGCATTCTTTGGCATTGCCTTTCTTTGGGATTGGAATGAAAACTGACCTTTTCCAGTCCTGTGGTATCTTATTTTCATTTAAAACCATATTAAGACAGTAGCCATCTGATTTTGAGTTAGAACATCATGTCTTCTGAATAATCATTGTTGGTTAATCTAATAAAAATATTTACCAGGTAAAGTAGTTACTAAGGCAGGAAGCTTTACTTCCACTATAGTTGAAGAACCTTGTGTCTGAAGCTTGGCTGGTTCCGATCCCTAGTGTACTTCATTACATTGTGACCCTCCATGTTGGTCATATCAGAGACTTTGTCAGAAGTACTTCGTACCTGGTGTGCAAGACCAGCTCTTTGAGTACAACTTGCCACTCTACCTACACACAGAGACAGTTGCCTCTGATTTGGTGCAACTTTTCAGGTGCTTTTGCTCTCTACCAATGATTCTTGACTTGGGACTTTTTTGTCTCCCAGGGGACCTTTGACAATGTCTGGACACCTTTTTGGTTGTTACAGCTCTTGGTGTGGGTACGTGGGAAGGAGGTCACTGCTGGCATCCAGGGGGTGGAGAGTCCACAGATGCTGCTAAGTATCCTACAATTCACAGAACATTGCCCACAGTAAGGAATTTTCTGGCCCTAAACACCAGTAGTGTGAAATTGAGAAACCCAGCTCTATTCAAAGAAGTTAGGGTGTTTAGCCTTAACAGCTATTAGATTTTTTAAAACTATACCCCCATTTCTTGCTGATTCATGCCAAGTCTGTCTTTAATGTATCAGAATTTTTTACTTAGAGTGGCTGATGGGCAGATGACCATCTGGTTAGCCCTTAGCCACCTTTGGGGTGTGGTTAGAATGTCTAGCTTCTTCATATTTTGCTCAGAGGTAGAGACAGGCAGAATTAGGCACAACTTGGCCAAGTAAAGCCTGGTATAAAGAGTCGACTAATAAGTTCCAGTGAGGAGACTCTGGTAGTTTCTGTCTTGGAATTGGCTATTTTTATTTTGCTGTTATTTTCCACTTAAATGGATAAGTAACCTCCCCCCCACCGCCCCGCAACAAACAAAAACGAAAACCCAATCAAATAAAAATCCCCCCATAAACAAAAACAAAACACCTGAGAAGGAGAGAGCCTAAAGTAATTATCTTTAGTTCACATTTCAAGTTTGTACTTGACTTGGGTTAGTGTAAAAGAAAACGAACTGGTATGACTGTCCGGCGTGCATTTCCAGTGAAGAGGCTGGGAGAGTCCAAAAGAATGTTTTGAGTCATCAGATCCTTTTAAAATGCCAGATTCTATCTGTGGGGTTAATTTAAACCGTTATGACCCTTTAAAAATTTTCACAAGAGCCCTCAGAGTCATAATAACGTGGAATACTGCTTGTTTAGTATAAGTTTCTAAAGGGCACCTTTATATTTGGCCACATTTTTTACATGATTAACCATCATGTAAGAGAAAAACAGATAGGAATTTTGGAGTCCTTAACAGGAAAGAACAGTTGCTTAGGGTAGAGCCTCTCGTGGCAACGTTGACTTTTGAATAAAAAGAAAGCTCTCTGATTGAAAAATAAGATATTTTCTTCTTTCTTCTTTTTCCGTGACAATTTAGGTTTAAGCTAAGTGTATGGAGTGTCTGTGAAGGTGTAACAATTCAATGTGCTGTTTATTTAAGGTTGCCTGCACTTCTTGTTCAGAGGTAGTAAGCTGTAAATCAGGTTATTGAAGAAGAGAATGACTGTGTTTCTTTTATGATCACAGAGTAGAATGGTTGTGGGCTGTTGCAGATCCAAAGGAATGACAAGTTTTCCTCTTTGTTTTTTGTTGTAGCAATTTGTCTTCTTTGTTTCTTGTGTTAATTTAGTGCTTCCCAGTAAAAACAGGATGCAGACCTCAACGTGAGTCACATACATAATTTAAAATTTTCTAGTAACTAGATTTTTAAAAAAGGAAAAAGAAACAGATAAAATTAATTTTGATTTCTTTAACTCAAGATATCTAAAATATCATCATTTTGATACATATATGATATAAAATGAATTATTGCTGGTTTTCATACTTAGTCTTTTTTGAAATCTCATGTGTTTTTTTACACATTTATAGTACACCTCACTTAGAACACCTGATATTTCAAATGCTTAATAGCTACATGTGGGCAACTGTATTGGACTGCACAATTTTTTTTTTAACTGAAGTATGATTGACGAATAAAAATTATATGTATAACTAAAGTGAACAATGTGCCATTCTAATACTTAAGCATTGTGAAATTACCAGTCAGGCAGTTAACATATCCGTCACCGCACATAGTTACTGGTGTGTGTGTGTGTGTGTGTGTGTGTGTGAGAGAGAGAGAGAGAGAGAGAGAGAGAGAGAGATGAGAATACTTGTATAAAATAAATTATTTTTTACAGACAAAAGTGAGTTTGAGACATTTCAGCTCTACTCATGTTGTGTGTTGGTCTCATAGGAGCTACATGGCACAAATACAATTAAATATAATTCCAAGAGGGCAGATATTATTGCATCCTGTAATCTACATAAATGCAGTAAGAGAGTTACAAGCAAGGGACCCCTGCACTTCAAAGGCAGGGAAAGGTGACATCAGGTTGAGCAAATCACCAGGAAAGGTTCATGACCTTTGAAAATGACATTTGAGAGGGACATCTAAGGGTGGATGGGCATAGAGCCTGGAAGGGTATGGCGCCAAAATGAGGAGAGTGAAGACTTGCTTGGGGTCTTTTAGCTGAAACACAGCTAACAGTTTGGAGCTTAGAATTTATACTGGAGAGAGGAAGGCAGGAAAGCAAAGATAGGATAGGAAAGGAAATGAAAGGGGAAGGAAATGGTAGAGCATAGTGGATCTCATGATTTCTAGTTTCAAATTCTGATATATCCCAAATGATGGTGTTGGTAAGCAGTTTGTGATGAGAATTTAGTATATTTGCACAAATAAACTAAATATGTAATTTAGTATACATCTCAAGGGGTTTCCCAGGTGGCGCTAGTGGTAAAGAACCTGCCTGCCAGTGTGGGAGACTTAATATCTGTGGGTTCTGTCCCTGGGTTGGGAAGATCCCCTGGAGTTAGGGTGTGGCAACCAACTCTAGTATTCTTTCCTGGAGAATCCCATGAACGGAGGACCCTGGCAGGCTGCAGTCCATAGGGTTACAAAGAGTCGAACACAACTGAAGCAGCTTAACATGCACACATGCATACATCTCAAGATAAGAATGTTGCCATGTATAGATAATAGATCTTTTTGTATGAGAGAGGTAGAGAGAAGAGAGAGACTTATTAGCAAGGAGTGTGTCTTTTGGTATTTGTTAGAGAACCTATTGTTTGTGCAAATGTTGTCACTTATAAGCATCATGGAAGAAAAATTGCTTCCTGGTGAAATGTTTAAAGTGTGTGTGTGTGTTTATGAAAGAGAGAGTGGAAGACCCAGAAGTGAGGAGAGCACAAGGCGGAGAAAGGTGAGGAGGAGAGGGGAAAAGTGAGAAGGGGAATTGGAGAGAATAGGTAAAACCAAAGTGTAAGGAGGACACAGTTTTTAGAGGAAGTGCCTTTGGGAGGCTTCTCTACTACAAATGTTTGTCAGTATTTACACAACCGTAGATTCATCACAAGTTGTTGTTGTTCAGTTGCTCTCATTTGACTCGTTGCGACCCCATGGACAGCAGCATGCTAGACTTCCTTGTCCTTTATACTATCTCCTGGAGTTTGCTCAAATTCAAGTCCACTGAGTCAGTGATGCTATCTAACCCTCTCTCATCCTCTGCCATCCCATTTACCTTTTTGCCCTCAATCTTTCCTCGCATCAGGGTTTTTTCCTGATATAAGCCTTCGTCTTTCCTAGTATCAGGGTATTTTCCTGATGTAAGCCAGCTTTTCATATCAGGTGGCTAAAGTATTGGAGCTTCAACTTCAGCATCAGTCCTTCCATTGAATTTCAGGGTTGATGTCCTTTAGGATTGACTGGTTTGATCTTCTTGCAGTCCAAGGGACTCTCCAGAGTGTTCTCCTACACCACACTCAAAGCATCAGTTCTTTGGCGCTCAGCCTCCTTTATGTAGCTCCCACATCTGTACATGACTACTGGAAAAACCATAGCTTTGACTATGTGGACCTTTGTCGGCAAACTGATGTCTGCTTTTTAGTACGCTATCTAAGTTTGCCATAACCTTCCTTCCAAGGAGTAAATGTCTTTTAATTTCTTGGTTTCAGTCACTGTCTACAGTGATTTTGGAACCCGGGAAAAGAAAATCTGTTACTTTCCTACTTTTCCTCTTTCTAGTTGCCATAAAGTGATGGGACAGGTTGCCATGTTCTTAGTATTTTTCATGTTGAGTTTCAAGCCAGCTTTTTTCATTCTCCTCTTTCACCCTCATCAAGAAACTCTTTAGTTTCTTTTCACTTTCTGCCGTAAGGGTTGTATCATCTGCATATATGCATCACAAGTTATATATTACTAATAATAGAAACACCTGTGATGTTTTCCCCTGCTTTTTAAAAAAGTAAGAACAACATGGAAAAGAACACTCACATTTTATAGTCATCTTGTTGAACTAGGTATGTAAAAAAAAATGTTTTTACTTGAATACCATAGCAGTAGCTCTCTTCTGTGAGGCAGAAAGATTTATGCCAACATTTTACAAAAGGAGTTGATGCTTCCTTTGGACGGAACATTTACTTTTATGAAAACAAAGCAGGTGCAAAGCCTGTTCAAAGAAATGAATGATTAAGTTTGGATATAATAATGGCTTTAGGAGAAACAATTTTTTTTTCCTTTCTTTTAAAGTGCTGAAAAGTTTTAAAATAAGAAATGTGGTTACGTTGTCCCCTCCTACAGGACTGTTTTCAGGGGTGTTCCCACTGAGAAAGATGAGGCAGCTCTTTGCTGCCTTGGTCTTCTGCAAATTTAAAATAATTTGTTGGCATATCTATTTTTATTATGAATTATTAAAATCTTAGGCTATAAAAGTTCAACTTGGTGGTGCCCTGGTAGTATTTTTAAACTTCCTGTATCTTTGACTAGCTTGAGAACACTGTGAAGGACCCAGCAAATATACTTGGCCTAGTTAGAACCTTGTTGGGTCTGGCTTTCCTGATCTTTTGAGTAGATTCTGAATGCTTTTCTTTGGTTTGAATTATAACATTGTTTCTTGTGGTTCTGGAAACTATCTGTAATAGCCTCATTCTTGTAGTTGCCTCATTCTTAAGAAGTTCCCTTTTTGCTTTTGAGTAATTGTGTTTGACACTGTGCGCTTAGGACAAACAAAAAAAATATTAGTAGTCGTGTTGTTGCATGCTGCTTCTTTCTGAAAAAGGGAATGATTAGAAGATTTTGGTGCTCTCTTTATAATTGATATACTTATGTATGTATATATTATGTGTATGAGGGAGAGAGCAGAAGAGAGAGAGGGAGGGGAAGGGAGGAGAGAGAAAAAGATTGATAGTATCCATTCTGATACCTTCAGCTGCACCTCCCAGACTTCTCAGTTTATATTTCCGGTTAGAATTTTTTGTAATCCAGATCTGTGTTTCTCATTACTCCATGGTCCCTTTCACAGGTCCCTTACATTGAGCGTGCCCCAAATCTCATCTCTTCTGAATGTCCCCATTGTAATGGGAGTGGTGCCTTCACCTCCAGTGTGGCCCTCGCTGCATCTGTTCGGGCTCTGTGTCTTTCTGCTTCTAGCTGCTCAGTAGATGTTTTGAGTCTGTCCTGTCCTCTCGTTTTCCCATCCCTACCTTTGCATTTTCATTTCTTTCCTGGCCCCACTCGAAGCTGCCTTTCAGAGCTGCCTGTGTGAGCTTTCTGTTGCACAGCTCCGTGGTAGAAAGCATCCCCTCGAAGGTGGAACCCCCTTGCTCTGACCCCTGCTTGCCTTTCTCACAGCTGCCTCCTCCCGCATCACGTCAGCCGTGGCTTCATCCTGGGAGGCTGCCCGCTCCTAGGTCTCCTCTCCCGTCCACAGCACAGGCTGTTCTCTGGGCATTGAGAGCCCATTGTCATCTCATGCCTCTGGCCAGCTTCTCTTGATCTCTCAAAAACTGGTTCAGATGTTCCTTCCTCTGGGAAGCAGAATGAAGGGCCTCCTCCTCCTTCCCACTGAACCTTGATCAGATCTCACATAGTATGTATTATCACATTGATGTCATAATTAGGTAAATGTCTGTCTAGGCCACAAGTCTGTGAGCTCATCCTACTTAAAATTGTAACCCTGCTGCCTTTCCTGTGGCTCTTTCCTTGCTTTCTTTTTATTTCTTTTTTTCCCCTGTTGCACTTATCCCCCTTTAAAATACTAGCTAATTTTCATATTTATAATAGTACCTGTGCTAGAACATAAAACCCATCAGGGCAGGAATCTTCCTCTTGTTTGTTCACTACTGTATCATTACTGCCTAGAGCAGTGTCCATGGCACAGGAAGTACTCAGGAAATACGTGTTGAAGGAAATATGCCAGGGTCCAGCTCACAGCAGGCATTGGATAAGTTACACTGTTGATGAATATTGTATTCTGTTAGACTTCCAGAAGATATATGCCTGTGCCTTTGTGTGGTACAAAGAAGTAAATATAATTACTCTTCAGGATTTTTATGTGTTCAAATAGTTTTATTTTGTAAATGGCTGACTTACTCTGTTAGTTTCTTTGTCCTTGTCGATGAGAGATATTTTGTGCCAGCATATCTTTACCCCTCTTCCTTATATAAGCCAAAACTCAACAACTAAACAACTAAGAAAATATTTCACCAAAACCCATGCTTTGAGAATACCATCTATATGGCATCCAGGATCACACATGCCTGATGGCAGCAGTTTTCAAGTATTTTTGCTCTATAAACCTGACAGAATTTTGTAGAACGTTGAATTTTTGAATTGCTTCTGACAGGTTTATCTTGTATCTTTAGACAATTGCATAGCGTGTAATTTCCAGGATGTTGTAAATAGTGACATTTAGAGAATGTCAGAAAGAGAAGTTGGATGATGCATATATGGGGATTTATTATACTGTTTTCCTTTTAAGTATATTTTAATACAAAACACAAAGTAAAACAAGACAAAGCAAAAATTCTCTGTGGAAGGTGTTTTCACATGTGTATTCTGGTTTTAGCCCATTATCCTTTGGTGCTACTAATATTATTAGTCTTAGTGCTATTAACTAATTAAGGCATTCTCTTAGGTTGAACCAAGTGAAATTGCCTATATTTCATATAGACCTAGGATCAGTTTTGACATATAAAAAATTTACTGTTTTAATTCAAACTAACAATATTTGATCATATGTATTGGTTTTCTCTTCACATGTTTCATTTGTCTAGTTGGAAAGTTTCATTTTACTAGCTTGATGGCTCAGGGAGAATTTTTTTCAGGCTCTTTAATCCTTACAGACAGTATTTTTAGTTACGATTTGTCAAAAGGGTTTTTAATTTGATGTCAGTGTGGTGCTAGGTGCTATTTAGATTGACATGTAACCGTGTCTTACTCTGTTGTATCAAAGACTACGTTTTGTTCAGCTCTTGATTCCTAAGTGTAGGCAAACAAACGGGTCATTCACTTAGCGAGGTGTTGAGTGAATAGAAGAGACCGTTTGGGGCCAGACAGCTGGAGCTGTCACCTGAATAGTACTTGACAAGTAGACTTTAGAGGGAAATTAGTCTTCTAAAGAGCTCAGAGTGTGTATGTCTCTGTGTGTTTTTGTCTTTGTTGTGAAGTATGGGAATAACAGACTGGAGACAGATACTGTTCTTAATGTTTTCTTTAGCCAGAAGGAGATTAGGATCTAGAGAAGATAAGTGACTGAGTCTGCTCTTACGCTACGTCAGGGGTAGAGTCAAGTTCTCGGGGACTCTCATACCCTAGCCTGGTTGTTCTCAGCGTGTGCTTGTTGCCTTAGCCAGCTTGGCTGTTGTCACCCAAGAGATTCCTGGCCCTCTAGTTAAATGTGTTACCTACATATTTTTTAACTTAGCGTAGGGTAAATATTAAGCATTTAATGCATTTTTTTTTGCCTACTTAGGTATCATATGGCATAAATTATAGCAAAACTCTGGCTTTTGTGATATATAGCTCTAGCCTCTGAATTTTCTTTTTAGAGAGCTCAGTAGAGGGCTTTGCCCATGGTACAATTTGCTTTGCTACTTCAGCCTCACTGTAGAGAATCTCAGACATACGATTCTTTTGTGGTATCTCACAAAAGAATTATGCTCAGAATTTATCTTGACTTTAGAGTAAAGTAGTGAATTTACTATTCATTATAGTAAATTTTTGTGTTTTGGTTGGGAAAAAAAGTTACTATGGTTTAGAATTGCTAGACCATATGATTTTACTGTCACTTGAGTGTTGTAAGGTGAGTTCCTTGGTGAACTTTTGAATGTATGTTTCAAGTTCTAGGTTTCGTGTAGGTACCATGTTTGTATTTTCCAAAGCAGTAGTTGGAAGTTCAGTTCAGTTCAGTTGCTCAGTAGTGTCCGACTCTTTGCAACACCAGGCCTCCCTGTCCATCACCATCTCCTGGAGTTCACTCAAACTCATGTCCATCAGTGATGCCATCCAGCCATCTCATCCTCTGTCGTCCCCTTCTCCTCCTGCCTCCAATCCCTCCCAGCATCAGAGTCTTTTCCAATGAGTCAACTCTTCACATGAGGTGGCCAAAGTATTGGAGTTCAGCTTTAGCATCAGTCCTTCCGGTGAACACCCAGGACTAATCTCCTTTAGAATGGACTGGTTGACCTCCTTGCAGTCCAAGGGACTCTCAAGAGTCTTCTCCAACACCACAGTTCAAAAGCATCAATTCTTTGGCACTCAGCTTTCTTCACAGTCCAACTCTTACATCCATATGTGATCACTGGAAAAACCATAGCCTTGACTAGATGGACCATTGTTGGCAAAGTAATGTCTCTGCTTTTCAATATGCTATCTAGGTTGGTCATAACTTTCCTTCCAAGGAGTAAGCGTCTTTTAATTTCATGGCTGCAGTCACCATCTGCAGTGATTTTGGAGCCCAGAAAAATAAAGTCTGACACTGTTTCCACTATTTCCCCATCTATTTCCCATGAAATGATGAGACCAGATGCCATGATCTTTGTTTTCTAAATATTGAGCTTTAAGCCAACTTTTTCACTCTCCTCTTTCACTTTCATCAAGAGGCTCTTTAGTGCCTCTTCACTTTCTGCCATAAGGGTGTTGTCATCTGCATATCTGAGGTTATTGATATTTCTCCTAGCAATCTTGATTCCACCTTCTGTTTCTTCCAGCCCAGCGTTTCTCATGATGTACTCTGCATATAAGTTAAATAAGCAGGGTGACAATATACAGCCTTGACGTACTCCTTTTCCTATTTGGAACCAGTCTGTTGTTCCATGTCCAGTTCTAACTGTTGCTTCCTGACCTGCATATGATGCCATGATCTTCGTTTTCTGAATGTTGAGCTTTAAGCCAACCTTTTCACTCTCCACTTTCACTTTCATCAAGAGGCTTTTTAGTTCCTCTTCACTTTCTGCCATAAGGGTGGTGTCATCTGCATATCTGAGATTATTGATATTTCTCCCAGCAATCTTGATTCCAGCTTGTGTTTCTTCCAGTCCAGCGTTTCTCATGATGTACTCTGCATGTAAGTTAAATAAGCAGGGTGACACTATACAGCATTAGAATACTCCTTTTCCTATTTGGAACCAGTCTGTTCCATGTCCAGTTCTAACTGTTACTTCCTTACCTGAATACAGATTTCCCAGTAGGCAGGTAGGTGGTCTTGTATTCCCATCTCATTCAAAATTTTTCAGTTTCTGATAATCCACATGGTCAAAGGTTTTGGCATAGTCAATAAAGCAGAAACAGATGTTTTTCTGGAACTCTTGCTTTTTCAATAATCCAATCAGTGTTGGCAATTTGATCTCTGGTTTCTCTGTCTTTTCTAAAACAAGCCTGAACATCTGGAAATTCACAGTTCACATACTATTCAAGCCTTTCTTGGAGAATGTTGAGCATTGCTTTACTAGCATGTGACATGAGTGCAATTGTGTGATAGTTTGAGCATTCTTTGGCATTGCCTTTCTTTGAGATTGGAATGAAATTGACATTTTCTAGTTCTGTTGCCACTGCTGAGTTTTCCAAATTTGCTGACATATTTAGTGCAGCACTTTCATGGCATCACCTTTAAGCATTTGAATTAGTTTAACTGGAATTCCATCACCTTCACTAGCTTTGTTCATACTGATGCTTCTTAAGGCCCAGTTGACTTTGCATTCCAGGAAGTCTGGCTCTAGATGAGTGATCACACCACTGTGATTATCATCATGAAGATCTTTTTTGTACAGTTCTTCCATGTATTCTTGCCACCTCTCCTTAATATCTTCTGCTTCTGTTAGGTCCATACCATTTCTGTCCTTTATTTAACACGTATTTGCATAAAATGTTCCCTTGGTATATCTAATTTTCTTGAAGAGATCTCTAGTCTTTTCCATTTCATTGTTTTCCTCTGTTTCTTTGCATTGATCACTAACGAAGGCTTTCTTATCTCTCCTTGCTATTTTTGGAACTCTGCCTTTAAATGGGTATATCTTTTCTTTTCTCCTTTGCTTTTTGCTTCTCTTTTTCCACAGTTATTTGAAAGGCTTCCTCAGACAACCATATTGCTTTTTTTGCATTTCTTATTCTTGAGGATGGTCTCGCTTCCTGTCTCCTATACAATGTCATGGACCTCCATTCACAGTTTATTAGCCATTCTGTCTATCAGATATAATTGCTTAAATCTATTTCTCACTTCCACTGTATCATTGTAAGAGATGTGATTTAGGTCATACCTGAATGGTCTAGTGGCTTCCCCTACTTTCTTCAATTTAAGTCTGAATTTGGCAGTAAGGAGGTCATGAGCTGAGCCACAGTCAGCTACCAGTCTTGTTTTTGCTGACTGTATAGAACTTCTCCATCTTTGGCCACAAACAACATAATCAATCTGATTTTGGTATTGATCAGCTGGTGATGTCCATGTGTAGAGTCTTGTCTTGTTTTGCTGGAAGAGGGTGTTTGCTATGACCAGTGCGTTCTCTTGGCAAAACTCTATTAGCCTTTGCCCTGCTTCATTCTGTTCTCTAAGGCCAAATTTGCCTGTTATTCCAGGTTTTTCTTGACTTCATATTTTTGCATTCCAGTCCCCTATAATGAAAAGGACATCTTTTGGGGGTGTTAGTTCTAGAAAGTCTTGTAGGTCTTCATAGAACCATTCACCTTCAGCTTCTTCAGCATTTTTGGTTAGGGTATAGACCTGGATTACCAGTGATATTGAATGGTTTGCTTGGAAATGAACAGAAATCATAATGTTATTTTTGAGAGTGTGTCCAAGTACTGAATTTTGGACTCTTTTGTTGACTATGATGGCTACTCTATTTCTTCCAAGGGATTCTTGCCCACAGTAGTAGATATAATGATCATCTGAGTCAAATTCACCCATTCCAGTCCATTTTAGTTCTCTGATTCCTAAAATGTCGATGTTCACTCTTGCCATCACCTGTTTGACCACTTCAAATTTGCCTTGATTCATGGGCTTAATATTCCAGGTTCCTATGCAATATTGCTCTGTAAAGCATCGGACTTTGTTTCTATCAGCAGTCACGTCCCCATATGGGTGTTCCTTTGCTTTGGCTCCAGCTCTTCATTCTTTCTGAAGTTATTTCTCCACTGATCTCCAGTAGGATATCGGCACCTACTGACCTAGAGAGTTCATCTTTCAGTGTCCTATCATTTTGCCTTACATTAATTGTATCACTGCAACCTTACAATATGTGTGTATATTCTAGTAGCATGGGTCTCACCTTATCGCCTTACATTTTCAGAGTTTTGGGGACTATTTTGTATTGTTGTTTCCTATATGAACTTGTCTAAATACCATCTCCCACTCATAAATATCTTGATATTCATGAACAGGAGAATGAATGCATATATTATTATGAAATCACACAATGTAGCACTGGACAACAGTAAAAAAAGGACACCATTGCTAATATGGAAAAACCAGTTGCTACTAACATGAGTGATGTGCAGTGGAGTGATGCTGATCTTATAAAAGTTACAGGGGAGTTCTCTAGGATGATGGGAAATTTCATGGTAATTGCTCGTCAAAATGCTTCTTTCTATCACATACAGGTGAAATTACAAAATAATGGTCCATATGCAAGATTTGCCTCCCTGGTGGGTCAGTCAGTAAAGAATCTGCCTGCAATAAAGGAGATGCAGATTCAATCCCTGGATCAAGAGGATCCTTTTGAGAAGGAAACGACAACCTATGCCAGTATTCTTGCCTGGGAAATCCCATGGATAGAGGAGTCTAGTGAGCTACAGTCTATAAAGTTGCAGAGAGTTAAACATGGTGCCTAAACCACCACAACCACCACAATGCAGGATTTTGCTCAGTGAAATAATTTGCATTGCTTTCACCAGTTTCTGTTGTTGTTGCTTGTTTGTTTTAACTACTGGAATTTAACTTCTAAAGGATTTCCTACAACCATCTGTATTTCAGCTCTATTATAATATCACAAATTTTTCAACATGAGTCCAAATACTCACAAGGATATTTAAACTATGTTTGTATTGACTCATTTGGATCGTACACATAATCTCCAATTCTGCCTGCCTCTCTGCAATCACTAGTATCTTGCCCTCTCCCTCAACTCTTGCAATGATTCTTACTCCTGAATTTGAACTTTATACTGTCATTTATTTCACTGAACTGGGTGTGTATATTTATTCTTGAATTATCATTTGTAGTTGTATTACTGATAATTGGTTATAAAGTACACTCCCACTTGGAATGCCCATAAAATTCTCTTTTTCTCCTTAACTTTTCAAGTTACAGTTGACTCTACAACAACTTGGGGGTTAGGGAAACCAGGCTTCTGCAAAGCTTAAAATCCATGTATAACTTAATAGTTGATCCTTCCTATCTACACTTCTGCTATACCCAAAATTCTGAATTCTTAGATTCAACCAACTGCAGGTCATATAGTAGTGTGGCAATTACTAGTGAAAAAAATTCACAGTTCAAACTTGTATTGATCATGGGTCAACTGTACAGCCTCATCTTTGAATGCTTCTTCAACTATTCCAATCTTCAAATATGTATTTCTTGGATGCCATTATAATTATCTTTAATCTGGCTATCAATTAGTATATAAAATATCTATTACTTATTATTTTTAATTGAAATATATCTGCTATCTCCTGAATAAATTATAGTACTATTAAGGAGGGACTTGTGATAGAAATTATCTGCTTCTTTAAGGCTAACATAAAATGACCTCTAATTAACCATCTCTTAATTGTCTGAACATTACACATATTAGAATGACCACATGGAAAGTCAAATATTTATCAGCATATTGGCAGTGGAAAATTTATGCTGAATGTTAGTAAAGAATGCTCCATTTTGGAAAGAAAAATGTTTTATACAGTTATACATATAGTTATAGCATTACTCTAATAAAGATATTTTTAAGTAATAAAAAATTAAAATATAACCAATAAGGATCTACCATAGAATTCAGGGAACTCTGCTCAATATTCTGTAATAATGTAAATGGGAAAACAATTTGAAAAAGAATATGAACAAATATATGTATACTTTGCTGTATATCTGAAATACAACATGCTAATTAACTGTACTTCAATTTAAAATAAAAATTTTAAAAATAACAAAGAAAAAAATAGAGACTACAGTGAGGAACTTTTATTTTGGTGGAGGGTGTGTGAAGGACACCCTGAGACCTGCAGGACAGACAGAAGTTTCCTCAAGAGGAAAAAAGCAGTCCAGGTGGAAGGAATGGCATGTGCAAAGGTCCTGGCATGGGAATCAGGCACTTTGCAGAATTTGAACATAGGCCAGTGAGGTAGAAACGGTCAGGGAGGAAGGGCAGACATGGTCAGAGAATGGGGAGCGAAGTGCAGATGTGGTCACGGCCAGTCACATCATCAGGAAGAACAGCACTGCTATGCATAGTAGCGAACATGTTCATCCCTGCCTTTGACAAGTACTTACTGTACTGCCTATCACCCCAGACCCTGCAGGATGGACGCAGTGGTGAATGAGTTCAGACAGTCCCCGTGGTCACAATGCTCACACTCCAGTACTGGGTTCTCAATCAGTGTGGCATCTGCTCTGAGTTTCACATTTTCTTATGGAAAATGTTGATACATACCTGCCTCCCACAGAAGGATGGAGCCATCTAATGCACATGAAAGTCTTAGTATAAAACATCCCAGAAGCAATGAAGAAAACCCAACTAGCCAGTATGGTCAGTTTCAGAAGCCTAACCCTCAGCAATAGGTCGGCATAACCTGGCCTGACTCCAAGCAGGGATGTGGCTGTGGACATGAGTCCAGGGTGTGGTGCCCTTGGTTGGAGCTCAGCTCTTGGGTTGATCACTAGTGCAAAAAGGATACTGCAGGCCCAGGCAGGACCTGGAGAGAGTGGGAACGGGGAACACTCAGGACCGTGACAGAGGGGCTGTCCACTCCAGGGCAGCTCTATTTTAAAAACAGGATCTCTGAGGTCTTCCCAGTGGTCCAGTAGCTAAGACTTCCTGCTTCCAGTGCAGGGGCCTGGGTTCAATCTGGGATCAGGGAACTAGATCCCACATGCAGCAACCAAGAGTTCACATGCTGCTGCAGCAAAGAGCAAAGATCCCACGTGCCAAAGGAAGGGCTTCCTTGGTGGCTCAGATGGTAAAGATAAAACTAAGACTCGGTGCAAACAAATAAACAGATTTTTTTTTTTAAGAGACTCTCTGGAGTACTGGGGAGAGGGCTGGTGTACTTGCCAAGGGTTGTCCACACTCCCACACTCCATAACCATCCTCACACCATCTCTGTGCCAGATGCCACATTTACTATGGCCAGCTCTCTGAATGCTGTGAACTCAGAGGTGGCCCTAAACCAACGATGTAAGTTTGTGCCAGGGAACACAGATGACATACCCTCCCAACGCCCAGTTGCCCAAGAGGGTCTCAAGGGGACTCCCTCACTTTCACTGTAAGACAGGCTTCCTCCCTCCCTGTAAACCCACACATCAACATCTGGGAGGCAGAGGCAACACAATCTCAGGCAAACTATCAGTTAACCGGTGACATATTCTTGGTCTTACAGCTTTGCATGCATTTCACCTATACCTTTCTCTAGTTTCAGGGAGTAAGGGCTATCCTCGAGTGATGGTGTGTGGGTTCCTCATTGAGGTGGCTTCTTTTGTTGTGGAGCACACTTACACCCATCTCACATGGTAGCAAAGAAAAGCTCAAAATTCTCCAAGCCAGGATTCAAGAGTAAATGAACCAAGAACTCCCAGATGTTCAAGCTGAATTTAGAAAAGGCAGAGGAGTCAAAGATCAAATTGCCAACATCAATTGGATCATAGAAAAAGCAAGAGAATTCCAGAAAAACATCTACTTCTGCTTTGCTGACTATGCTAAGGACTTTGTGTGGATCACAACAAAGTGTGGAAAATTCTTAAAGAGATGGGAATACCAGACCACCTGGTCTGCCTCCTGAACTTGTATGCAGATCAAGAAGCAACAGCTAGAACTGTTAGAACAGTAAGAACGTGGAGCAATGGACTGGTTCCAAAGTGGGGAAGGAGGATGTCAAGGCTGTATACTGTCACCCTACTTATTAAACTTAATGCAGAGCATATCATGAGAAATGTCAGGCTGGATGAAGCACAAACTGAAATCAACATTGTCAGGAGAAATATCAATAATCTCAGATACACACATGACACTACCCTTCTGGCAGAAAGTGAAGGAGAACT
Organism: Madoqua kirkii; assembly: GCA_006408675.1. Classification (NCBI taxonomy): domain Eukaryota; kingdom Metazoa; phylum Chordata; class Mammalia; order Artiodactyla; family Bovidae; genus Madoqua; species Madoqua kirkii. Next base: position 21,613 of record SJYC01135963.1, read on the forward strand.
AGAGTCTTTTGATGAAGGTGAAAGAGCAGAGTGAAAAACGCCGGCTTAAAACTCAGCATTCAAAAACCAAAGATCATGGCATCTGATCCCATCACCTCATGGCAAATAGATTGCGAGATAATGTAAACAGTGACAGTTGAGTTTTATTTTCTTGTGTTCCAAAATCACTGCAGATGGTGATTGCAGCCATGAAATTAAAAGACACTTGCTACTTGGAATAAAGCTATGTCAAATCTAGACAGATTATTAAAAAGCAGAGATATCATTTTGCTGACAAAGTTATGTTTTTTTCCAGTAGTCATGTATGGATATGAGAGTTGGACCATAAAGCTGAGTGCAAAAGAACTGATGCTTTTAAACTGTGGTATTGGAGAAGACTATTGAGAGTCCCTTTGACTAGAAGGAGATCAAACAAGTCAATCTTAAAGGTAAGCAATATCTGTATGTTCATTGGAAAGACTGATGCTGAAGCTGAAGCCCCAATATTTGGCTACCTGTTACAAAGAGCCAACTCATTAGAAAAGACCCTGATCTTGGACATGATTAAGAGCAGGAGCAGAAGGGGACAGCAGAGGACAAGGTGGTTGTATGACATCAGCAAGTCAATGGGCATGAGTTTGAGCAAGCTCATGGAGATGGTGAAGGATAGGGAAGGCTGGTGTGCGACACACCATGGCCTCTTAGTAACTTAGCACGTAGTATTGACTAAGTAAATGAAGTCTCTCAGTTGTGTCCGACTCTTTGGGACCCCGTGGACTGTAGCCCACCAAGCTCCTCCGTCCATAGCATTCTCCAGGCAAGAATACTGGAGTGGGTTGCCATTTCCTTCTCCAGGGGATCTTCCCAACCCAGGGATCAAACTCGGGTCTCCTGCATTTCAGGCAGACGCTTTAACCTCTGAGCCACCAGAGAAGCCCAGCACATAGTATTACTAGATTACTATAGAGTCTATGGGATTCCTGGGCCAGAATACTGGAGTGGGTAGCCTTTCCCTTCTCCAGAGGATCTTCCCAACCCAGGGATTGAACCCAGGTCTTCTGCATTGCAGGCAGATTCTTTACCAACTGAGCTATTAGGGAAGCCCATATATAGCTGTAACAGTTCATATAAACTGACAGATCTAAACGTAGTAAGATTAAGATATCAACATTTTTGAATCTAGGATATGTATTTAGAAAAAAAAATAATGTTGTAAAAAGCTGTTGAAGAATTTTCTAAAGGAGAATGATGTGAGACTATATTTTTTTTAAGTTTTAAAGGGAAAATCAATATGTTTATAGAATAAAAATAAAAACAAATTGATGCTCCCACTGTCTTCTATTACAGAATTACAGTGTAAGGGATGGCATCACATTCAAAGTGGTTTCTTTTTCATATTAAGTCAATCCCCACAAGGATTTAGTGTTCATTTGGACTGATATTTTATTTCACTATATATTTCTGGAAGGTCCGTCATCACCAGGTAAGCCCCCTTCAGTATATTTCCTTTCACTGATATGATGCTGAAGGTGGTCTTTGACATTTTCCGATTCAGACGGCATCCAGAACTGTTAAGCCCTTGCCCTCATTTCTGTGAGCTAACAGTGAAGGCAGAACTAAAGCCTCTTTGTGGCACTCGCCCCAAGCGACAGTCTTTCCTGTCTGAGGCATTCATGACAGACGCAGTCACAGACAGCTCGACCCCGTGGCTCTAAGAAATTAAAAGATAAGGTGAACGACATCACACCAGAAAAACCACTACACTGATAAACAGAATAAGACAATTTAGCCGAAGTCTCTGAGACATCTGAAATAACACTCCATACAGTGAAAGGTGTAACTTGCCTGTGGGAAAGTCAATGAAATCATTCCTAGAGAAAAATCAACGTGCGCAGAAGAGGGACCGCATAGTGAGGTGTCTGAGTGTGACAGTGACCTTTGGCACGTTATTAGGTGGGAGGAGCTAACTTCCTTAAAGTTTTATTAATGTCAAGATGAGATCAAAGCCATCTGTCATCTGTCTCTGGGTGTTAAAAATAAGTTACTGAAGTGTGGTTTATTGTCTTTCCTTGATGTATATTCACTATTATTTTATTTTTCAAAACGCAGACTTCTGACAGCAACTAGTTTTTCTAAAACATTTTGAAGAAATTGTGGTACTATGCTATTTATGTTAAAAGAAAATAATCAACTTTTTATATGAAATGCAATTCAGTTATCTATATGACCCTGTGATCTCAGAGGACTATTTATTAGCTTCCTTTGACACTTGATCATTTACCTTATTAGGGAAAATAATTAAATTTGAGACACTTTTGATTCTATTTATCTATACACAAGACACTACACATAATCATAATAAAGTACACTATTGTTACATATGATACAGTGTCATAAATTTTCCAAATTTTTGGTTCAAACATATATAAAAGAAATTAAATATGGCTAAAGTCACTACTGTGAATAAGGAATGAAAAATAATATTAACTTATACTGTTTCATTTTTGTATTTACAGGCTCAGGCTCAAAGATAATTGTTTTGAAGTGGTTTAACATCTCCTCTGAAAACTTTATAAAAAATCAATTTTTCTCAGAAAAGTGTTCTCAACAACAACCACTAGCTAAACAGGCGGAGCTGTGATTAGCTTTCTCATTACTATGTCTGGTCCAAATTGAAAGGGACTGTCAGTGACCTTGGACTGAATCTTTATGAAGAAAAGAAGGGTCTGGGTTGAGATGGGAAAAGAGGAGAGAATTAGCAATATCCACAAAGAACCCAAGGATTAACCCCAAGTAAATACACTGAAGATGCTCCAACTCTCCAACCATGGTTTCCAAGTTTTTATTATCTTTCTAATGTGTCTTCTCCCTCTAGATTGGTACTCAGTACTGATGGAAAACTAATGCCGCATAAATACGAACATATTCAGTTGAATCATATTATACTATGTAATGTTCCCAAGGTCTTATACCCACTCTGGAAAATCAACATCAAGCAAACTTTTTAACTATGTGGGCCAGGAGGGGTTATAAAAATCAAATTATAAACATTATAAAGAAATTACAAAAATCAGAAATTTATAAAAATATTTTTTTTAAATTTAAGTATATCATATTTCTATACCAATGTTTAATTTTTTTGGTTATTTTTGAAAGATTTTTACAGAATGCATAAACCTTTTTGTACCTCTATCAAATAAAAGCAGAAGATAAACACATTCCACATCTGCAGGATATTTACAGTCTTCACCTTTCTATTTCCCTGTAGCCCTTTGTCCAGCTAACTGCAATCAACAAATACTTGTTGAACTAATTGAACACCAATGTAATTATTTGTTTTGGATAATCTATGACTTTAATGAGTTATTAATAGTCTTCAAAACATAACTCTTGCATCTATTTATATATTTCCATAATGTCTTTCAACATATGTTTTGGAATATGTGCTCTAACTGGCCCAACAATACAAATGGAAGAAACGTAGCTAATTTAGAAATAAATTCACTTGAATTTCTGAAAGTTTCTTGGATTATGTGATATTCCCAGTGTTCTGCCCGGCTTTCTTCCTCACAGTATTTAAACCATGGAAGATGATCATATGAATACATATTTGGAGCCAGTTCTGGCAACTGAAATATGGTACCAAACCCATGGGAGAAGGGAATGGCAAACCACTCCAGTATCTTTGCCTTGAGAGCCCCATGACCAGTATGAAAAGGCAAAATGATAGGATACTGAAAGAGGAAGTGTGATTTGTCAGAAGTTTGATTTGATGACTTTTGCACACACATGTGTCCATCAAACATTACCTGGCCTACAACCAGAACTGGCTTCGTGGGCATGTGAGCTTTACAGAAACACAGGGCCCCAACTCAGAAAGAGCTTGGTTTAATGCCCTGTTGTCATTCTCTTGACATTCTTACTATCTTTGACTTTTGAGTTTAATAAGGGAATATCAAGGGTATACCTGAACATGATTGGAAGGGGAGGGGAGGCATGGAGTCTCAGTTCATACACAGTCCTGCCTCCTAGCCATCCTATGTAGGTTTTCAGTTGCCCAACCTTCTGCTTTCTGGCACTCACCTGGAATAAAAGGTTTTCTATTCTGCTCTGGTAGAGGTGGGGATTGGAAAAGTTCTACCTTGGCTCTTCCTTCATTCCTTAGTGAGGGCCTAGGTATGCGAGCAGCTCAGGGGACCAAGGTCAGAGTCCAGAGTTGAGCAGCTGTGTTTTGAGTGTCTGTAGGGGGAAACTAGCTGGAGTCACTTCTACCCAAGGTTGGCGACTCTGAGGGCATCTAGTCAATCGTCAGAGGCCAGGCATTGAGGGTGGGAGAGGTGAGCCCTTCTGAGGCCTGTAGGGGCTCTAGAAAGGGGAACAACTGCCTTAAACTCCTCAGTGTCCACCCAGCAGGGCTTGGGTATCAATGTAGCTGGTAACTCTCAGAAGGGGGAATCTGGTACTATCAGGACCTACCTGGAGCTTCCAGGGACCTTTTAATCACAGACTCGGTGTCAGGAACAACAGTGAGGATCAGCATTTCCTGGTATTTCCAACTACCAGTATGAAAAGGCAAAATGATAGGATACTGAAAGAGGAAGTGTGATTTGTCAGAAGTTTGATTTGATGACTTTTGCACACACATGTGTCCATCAAACATTACCTGGCCTACAACCAGAACTGGCTTCGTGGGCATGTGAGCTTTACAGAAACACAGGGCCCCAACTCAGAAAGAGCTTGGTTTAATGCCCTGTTGTCATTCTCTTGACATTCTTACTATCTTTGACTTTTGAGTTTAATAAGGGAATATCAAGGGTATACCTGAACATGATTGGAAGGGGAGGGGAGGCATGGAGTCTCAGTTCATACACAGTCCTGCCTCCTAGCCATCCTATGTAGGTTTTCAGTTGCCCAACCTTCTGCTTTCTGGCACTCACCTGGAATAAAAGGTTTTCTATTCTGCTCTGGTAGAGGTGGGGATTGGAAAAGTTCTACCTTGGCTCTTCCTTCATTCCTTAGTGAGGGCCTAGGTATGCGAGCAGCTCAGGGGACCAAGGTCAGAGTCCAGAGTTGAGCAGCTGTGTTTTGAGTGTCTGTAGGGGGAAACTAGCTGGAGTCACTTCTACCCAAGGTTGGCGACTCTGAGGGCATCTAGTCAATCGTCAGAGGCCAGGCATTGAGGGTGGGAGAGGTGAGCCCTTCTGAGGCCTGTAGGGGCTCTAGAAAGGGGAACAACTGCCTTAAACTCCTCAGTGTCCACCCTAGCAGGGCTTGGGTATCAATGTAGCTGGTAACTCTCAGAAGGGGGAATCTGGTACTATCAGGACCTACCTGGAGCTTCCAGGGACCTTTTAATCACAGACTCGGTGTCAGGAACAACAGTGAGGATCAGCATTTCCTGGTATTTCCAACCTTAAAGCAGTAGTCCTTAGGATGTCTACACAGGTGGCCAAAAAATCCTTTTCCTTCCTCTGCTGCTGCTAAGTCGCTTCAGTCATGTTCGACTCTGTGCAACCCCACAGACGGCAGCCCACCAGGAGCCCCCATCCCTGGGATTTTCCAGGCAAGAACACTGGAGTGGGTTGCCATTTCCTTCTCCAAAGCATGAAAGTGAAGAATGAAAGTGAAGTCGCTCAGTCGTGTCCGACTCCTAGCGACTCCATAGACTGCAGCCTACCAGGCTCCTCCGTCCATGGGATTTTCGAGGCAAGAGTACTGGAGTGGGGTGCCATCGCCTTCTCCATTTCTTTCCTCTACCCTTCCCTATACAACGTGGACAAGTCAGAGACATCTTCTAAGAATGAGCTGTAAGATACACTGTCATTTCAGTGTTTCCACAAATGAATTGAATGCACTTGTATTTATATTTAGAACTGACATTGCACACTATAAACAATAATGTTAATAATTTAAAAATTACTTAGAATAATACCAAATTGGTGAGAGAGTCATTTCCTAGGCAGGTTGATAAGAAGTCTAGGGGTTCCCAAGGAGAGAGGGGTCTGAAATTCTCAAGGAGGAAGAAAGGACAAACATTTCTCTACATTCCTTAGGATTATATAACAACAATGTGTTCTGCCTGAGGACAGTCTCTGGATTAAACCTTCTGGCTAATTCTCTTATTTTAAAATGTAAATTATGGGAGTAGGTCTGGTGAGGTCTTTACCACCTCCAGACCTTCTTTGGATTAGTTGGAGAATATATAAACTCATTGCTAAAACTAACAAGGGGGTACTCTTTCTACCCCCTTCTGATGCCTATGTCAGAAGCTTTTTCTATCTCCTTTATACTTTAATAAAACTCTGTTACACAAAAGTTCTGAGCGATCAAGCCTCGTCTCTGGCCCCGGATTGAATTCTTCTCCTCCGGAGGCCAAGAATCCCGGCATCGTGATTCAACAACCTTTCATTGGTTTCCCCAGTGGCTCAGCAATAAAGAATCGACCTGCAAGATAGGAGACTTGAGACACAGGTTCAGACTCTGGGTCAGGAAGATCCCCAAGAGAAGGAAATTCAAATGACTGCAGTGTTTTTGCCTTGAAAAGTCCCATGGAAAAGGAGTCTGGCAGGCTACATAGTCTATGGGGTTGCGAAAGAGTCGGATGTTAAAACAATAGCAAAATAACAAATTAAACCATTATGATAAATCAAGGGAGAGAGCACGGGCAGGGGGAGCTTTACATTTTAGTACCTTTATGGTACTTTTCCCTCAACTTCCTGAACAAAAGGTACTGCATTTTCATTTTGCTCTGGGTCCCATAAATTATGTAGCTAATCCTGCTTGCACTTAATGTATTAGCATCTGTTTCAATTTCAGGTGATTTCTGCTTCTTTTTTTGCCATTCTTTTTTTTTTTTTTCTTTACTTTCTTTTCTCCTTAATTCAAATTTCTGATATGGATTTACTGTTTAGACATATACACCCCATGTACCTTTCTGTGTTAGTGTCCTCCTGGTCCATTCATGGGACACTTGACAACCTCCAATCCAGTTTCTTCCTGGATTGTATTCTTGGTGCTGAATTTTCCTGTCTGGACTTTCTAACTGATAGATTGTGTAGATGTATGTGGTTGGCAGACACAGGTATCACTGGATATGAATGAAGTTGCAGCAGAAATTTCAGTAAGAAGATAACTTGGAAATATGGAATGGATTACTTCAGGTTGTGATTTCAGCATTGGTGGTAAGGATAGGAATACCATGTGAGAAGTCAAATATTTGATTTGCAACAGGCTTAGAGAACCTGTAATGTCCTTTTCATCTCTAAATTTTATTATTTCAAAGATAAAGAGAGCTTTGTTGGTATAAGAAAAATAAATTATTTCCAATGTGCTTTTCACAATTATGAAATTATCACTGATAACTGTCCTGAAAATCTACACTGATTATAGCAGTTCTATAATTCTGGTTGAGGTTCATCATGCTCATACAGTCTGCTGACATTTTAGAAGAAAGGCAGTGTAATGCCATATTAAAACATGAAAGAAATAAAAGAATTAAATTAACAGCCTAGTCTGATACAATCATTCCTCTTACTAATTTTTAACATCAGTAATTTATATCCATATTGAGAATACATTGTAAACACTGGCCATTCATTTAACAACTCCTAGTCTATTTCATTACCTTTGATGGTATCTCATTTCGTGATCTGATGCAATAATCTATGGAAAGTTTCCAGTGTTATATATAAAATAAAATTTAATTCCATTTCTGTTTGGAACATCTTGACCACAGTTTAACTACAGTTTCACCCTGTACTACTCACATTACAGAAGCGATGTACCTCAACAAATGTCTTTGTAAAGATGGGCACTTAGAAATTTAGGAGAGTAATATGTAAAAAATGCAAGGCACCAATTAATTTAAATACAAGGATAGTTACATTAATTGATTGATGACATAAATATCCTTTGTATTTTCTTGATGTTTACAATCAAACAAAGTATATAAGGGCTAAGTTTTGAACTATCCACCAAAAAAGGGCTTGAGCAAATTGTTCCAATTATTTAGGAAAATATTTATCCTGACACGTGATAGGTTTTGTTCAGTTAAAAAGTCGTGTCCACCTCTTTGTGACCTCATGGACTACAGAACATCAGGATTCCCTGTCCTTCACCATCACCCAGAATTTGTCCAAGTTCACATCCACTGAATTGGTAATGCCATCTAACCATCTCATCCTTTGTTGCCCTCTTCTCCTTCTGCCCTAAATTTTTTCCAGTGGTAGATAATGCCTACATGATATTAAACTGCAGCATTAGCACAGGGTTATTGAGTAATCTTTGCCTTCTTCTCTAAATCTCTTTACATATAAGAAAATGAAACAAAATAAACACTTGCTTTACATTTTTTTAAATTAGGAAATGTTAAGACAGAAGAGAATATGATTAAAATACAAAAGCATCTTAATAATCATGTAATTTTTAAAGAATATGGATTTAGATACTCAGCCATATGTATTTATTTATATCTTCTACCCCAGCATATCCCCTTGAATAATCCATTCAATAGAAAGTTTGGATTTATAAAGCAAACACTTCTCCGGTGTCTCTAGCAGTAAAGAATCTGCCTACAATGTGGGAGACCTGAGTTCAAACCCTGGACTAGGAAGATCTCTTGGAGAAGGGAATGGCAACCCACTCCACAATTCTTGCCTGGACAGTTCCATGGACAAAGGAGCCTGGCAGGCTACAGTCCAAGGGGTTGCAAACAGTCAGATACAACTAAGCAGCTAACACTTTCACTTTCACTCAAGCACATCCCCTTGAATATCTCATTCAGTAGAAAGGTTGGATTTATACAGCAAACACAATTCACTATAGCTGCTGACTTTTAAAGCTGAACTGAGTGTGGGAGGGTTGTGGTGGGGTAAACAGTATATCTTAAGAGTTAACAGACTATATGTAACAATCAACCCATAGCAATCTTTTAAAAATCAAATTCTGTTACCAATCTTGTAAACCATGGGTGGTATGCCAGGTCTCTGCCTCTACCATAAGACCCAATGAAATGATATCTGTGTGAGGCAATTTATACCAACTCTCTACCTAAAATTCTTCTATGATTGTTTAAACAATAATATTGAATCATCTTTCCCAGCCTTCAAACCCTTTCCCTACCACATGGTTCCATGAAATGACCCTACATCACCCACTGCTCCTGACTTCATTACCTATTCTTCATCCAAAACTACATTACAATGCATAGGACATCCTCCAACATATTGATGTGTGTCATCTCCATATTTACTCCCATACCATTGCCTTAATCTACTAAGCCTTTCAAATCCTGAAAGATGATGCTGTAAAAGTGCTGCACTCAATATGCCAGCAAATTTGGAAAACTCAGCAGTGGCCACAGGACTGGAAAAGGTCAGTTTTCATTCCAATTCCAAAGAAAGGCAATGCCAAAGAATTCTCAAACTACCACACAATTGCACTCATCTCACATGCTAATAAAGCAATGTTCAAAATTCTCCAAGCCAGGCTTCAGCAATACCTGAACTCCCAGATGTTCAAATTGGTTTTAGAAAAGGCAGAGGAACCAGAGATCAAATTGCCAACATCCGCTGGATCATAGAAAAAACCAGAGAGTTCCTGAAACACATTCATTTATGCTTTATTGACTATGCCAACGCCTTTGACTGTGTGAATCACAATAAACTGTGGAAAATTCTGAAAGAGATGGGAATACCAGACCACTTGACCTGCCTCTTGAGAAACCTATATGCAGGTTAGGAAGCAACAGTTAGAACTGGACACGGAACAACAGACTGGTTCCAAATAGGAAAAGGAGTAATTCAAGGCTGTATATTGTCACCCTGCTTATTTAACTTCTATGCAGAGTACATCATGAGAAACGCTGGACTGGAAGAAGCACAAGCTTGAATCAAGATTGCCGGTAGAAATATCAAGAACCTCAGATATGCAGATGATACAACCCTTATGGCATAAAATGAAGAGGAACTAAAAAGCCTCTTGATGAAAGTGAAAGAGGAGAGTGAAAAAGTTGGC
>SJYC01135966.1:0-14957 GCA_006408675.1 Madoqua kirkii
TCCTAGGAAAAATTAGCTAGTTTAGAAATGCTTGTATTCTCTTGGCAAATATATTACCAAAAACAAAGTTTCAGAAGAGGCAGGAAAAAGAAGGGAGTGCTACAAACTAGATCTTAAAGAAACAAAACTATTAGGCATTTTTAATTTCAGAAAACATATAATATATGATTGACAACTACAAGTCTAAATCACTGTTTCTCAGAATGTGGTCCTCTACTTTTAAGGTTTTTGATCCTAAGCCATACTAAATCAAAATCACTGAGCTTGAGACCTAGAAGTATAGATTAATAACCAGCACCCCAAGTGACACTAATGTATTTGTTTGAGAACAAATGATGCACACTTCTAAGATAAAATTAACATTCAACTCGATTAAACTATCATAAAATGTAGCAACTGGAAAATATTTAACAGGCACCTTATTAAAGGAAGCTTTCAGTTTCAGACAATGAAGACTTGTAATCCATTAACCCCCATCTGTGTTCACTCAATTCACATGTAAACTTAAATATAAAAACACCACTTAGATAGAAGACCCTCAGGCCAGAAACAAAGCTCACTAGAGTTTAACTGTATCTTAGGGCGCAAAATATATGACACTGAATTAAAGAGCAAAAACATAATGGTTGAAAGATGGAGGAAAAGGAACCATTTCCTCTTTTTATTTTATCACAGAAGTATTAATAGCAATAAAATAAAAGAGCCAGGCTATTTACTTTGAACTTTTGAATGTAGTACCATGCAGTGAATATGTACAGTTTGATATCCAATAAAAATAGGCCATTTAATTGCTTTGACTTTTGCTTCCTAGAGAGAATGATTTTTTTTAATAATAAATTTAGAAAGCTATAATTTTATTGTTGATCTCTGAATGTTTCCCACTAAGTCTATTTCATGCTGATGCAGGCCAGCAGCCCTCCCTTTTATTATCATTAATGAGGCTAAGGCATTCAGTAATGGGAGAATGACCTTGTTTGAAGAGTAGTTAGTTATTCATCCAATTGACTCTGATGGAAACGTGTATGATCATTAATAGAATAATAATCACACAACAGATACAAATGGTGGACCAATGTTTATAATGAAGGTTGATAAAATCTTGGCATCTTTTCTCTTTAGAGTGTGGAGTCTGGAATGAATAAATAGTCACTCAATTTATGCTTAAATGAAACAGCTACTTGGCATTTTGGCAAAAGGGTTATGTTAGAACACTGTTAATGACTGTCCATAGCTTTAAAAAGTGCAGTAGGATTGCTGCGTGAACAAGCATCATATAATCACAGATGAGCTGACTATATTGCCTATAATGAGACTCGTTATGGTCTATAGCACGGGCTGTACATACATAACCCAAGTTTATCATTCTCAAAGATAATAAATGTAAGTTTCCCTGTCTGTGAACAACTGTTTTACACTTCATTGTTTACAAGTGCATTCTGATATTAAATATTTGGATAATTTGCTCAATAGTTTGGGAACACATAACAGAAACAGAGAGATTAAGTAAGAAGAGAATCATGAAAGTACTATGCAATTAAAAGGTTTTAATGTCCCTGATATAAATGATGTTGTAGTCACTCAACTGCAGTCAGGCATCCTAGAGTGTGAAAAGTGGGCCTTAGGAATGATTACTGTGAACAAAGCTGGTGGAGGTGATGGAATTCTAGTTGAGCTATTTAAATTCCAGAGGATGCTGTTAAAGTGCTGCACTTAATATGTCAACAAATTTGGAAAACTCAACAGTGGCCACAGGACTGGAAAAGGTCAATTTTCATTTCAATCCTGAAGAATGGCAATGCAAAGAGTGTTCAAACTACCATACAATCACACTCATTTCAAATGCTAGCAAGGTTATGCTCAAAATCCTTCCGACTAAGATTCATAAGTACATTAACCGAGAACTTCCAGATGGACAAGATAGGTTTAGAAAAGGCAAAGGAACCAGAGATCAAATTGCCAGTATTCACTGGGTCATGAATTAAAAAGTGGAAGCAGTGACAGAATTTTTCTTGGGCTCCAAAATCACTGTGGACAGTGACTGCAGCCATGAAATTAAAAGATACTTACTCCTTGGAAGGAAAATTATGACAAACATAGACAGCAAATTAAAAAGGGAAGCTATCATTTTGCCAACAAAGGTCTGAACAGTCAAAGCTATGGTTTTTACTCTCACATACAGTAGGGTATGTGAGAGTTGGACCATAAGGAAGGCTGAACACAGAAGAACTGATGCTTTTGAATTGCAGTGATGGAGAAGACCTTGAGAGACCTGTGAACTGCAAGGGGATCAAACTAATTAATACTAAAGGAAATCAACCCTGAATATTCATTGGAAGGACTGATGCTGAAACTGGAGCTCCAATACTTTGACCACCTGATGGTCAAAGCCACCTGGTAGTCAAAGCCAATTCACTGGAAAAAACCCTGATGCTGGGAAGGACTGAAGGCATCAGGAGAAGGAGCTGACAGAGGATGAGATGGTAAGATAGCATCACGGATGCAATACACATGAATTTGATAAAACTGTGAGATAATGGAAGACAAAGGTGCCCGATGTGCTAAAGTCTATGTGGTTCCAAAGAGTCGGACACGACTTAGCGACTGATTTTATTCTATATTATTTCTTTCATATTGAAATGGCAAATTATTTGATAGACTTAATGCATATTATAACAATTCAAGGGATATAGAAAAGTAAAAATAAAATCACCCTAACTCTCCCTGATTAAAACTAGCATTTTAAATTTTGGGTAGTATTGCTCAATCTATCTATTGAGATACAAAAAGAAAGTAAAAGACAGACACGTATGCTTTTATAACATACTCTACTGTACATTTAGTTTCTAAATGTAGAGTGATGCATTTATCTTTATTTGAAATCATACAATTGGAAAGTTGAAAATATCACTCTATTTCAATTGACTATTTCTTCAACAACACACCTATATAAACAATTGCTTTTGGGCTATAAAAGGAAATTATTTTAAATTTTAACATGCTGGAATCATTGTTTCTTTTTGAACTATGTCTGTAAAACATTCAGAGTTCTTGGAAATCCATCTAAATTGTAATTTCATATTTCAGTGATATTTTTACCTTGTAGTTGATTTTTTACTTGAGAGATAAAAGTATGTCCATGGTTTAAAATGTTTGTCCTAATAATTTTTTCTGAATTAAAAACAAAATTATACTTATGTACTGCAAGTAGGGATTTTTCACAGTTTTATACATCATTAAATCATCTGATTCAGAAACTAATGGGGATTTTTTTCTTTATTGCCAGTTTTTCACTGTCAACGTTTATAATAATTATTAGTTTTGAAGCAAAGTATCCAGTCATTTAATCTACATTTTGTTATTTAAATGTTTCAATCATCCTTACCATCACAATGCCCTGTTTTTTCTTGACAAAGTTTCCTAGATTTCACAATTTCTTTAAGAAAATATTCCATCTCTCCAAGACGGAGTCACAAATGCTATATTTAGAGGTTATGTTCCAAAAAAAAAAAAAAGTCACATTCCTTATTTTACTTGAATGATTCAAAAATTTCAGTAAATTCAAGAAATATGGTTCCATATATATTTTTCTGTATCAAACGCTGTGTACATGTTTCCTGAAATAAGATATACTCAACTTTTTCTTTCAGTTCTTTTCCCCTTAGAGTAATCTTTAATACTTTTGGCTTCTGAATATTTTTTCTGTTCTTTTAAAGTTTATTTTTCTCTATAAGAATACTTGTCAAGTTTTCTTTTTCATCCACATATATAAGCATCTCTCAAGCATTTTCAGTTTCTGTTTTCATTCATATTCCTTGTGTTTCCTCATTAGCTATTTTATTTTTGTCACGTGTTCTGTTTTGTGTGACTTTCAGAATAATTATTAGTTTTATCATAATGGAATTTTTTGGTCCTCTATTGCTTTATTGTGAAGAAGGCTGAGTTCCGAAGAATTGATGCTTTTGAACTACGGTGTTGGAGAAGACTCTTGAGAGTTCCTTGGACTGCAAGGACATCCAACAAGTCTATTCTGAAGGAGAGCAGCCCTGGGATTTCTTTGGGAGGAATGATGCTAAAGCTCAAACTCCAGTACTTTGGCTACCTCATGGGAAGAGTTGATTCATTGGAAAAGACTCTGATGCTGGGAGGGATTGGGGGCAGGAGGAGAAGGGGATGACAGAGGATGAGATGGCTGGATGGCATCACTAACTCGATGGACGTGACTCTGAGTGAACTCCGGGAGTTGGTGATGGACAGGGAAGCCTGGTGTGCTGCGATTCATGGGATGGCAAATAGTCGGACACGACTGAGCAACTGAATTGAACGGAAATGAACTGAACTGAACTGAATTGACTGCTTTATTAGATCTGGTTTTCTTTAAAATTTCTTTGTTGATTTATAGTTAAATTGTACATGTTTTTTTTATTTTTTAATATAAATTTATTTATTTTAATTGGAGGTTAATTACTTTGCAATATTGTGTTGGTTTTGCCATACATCAACATGAATCCGCCACTGGTATACACATGTTCCCCGTCCTGAATCCCCCACACCTCCCTCCCCATACCATCCCTCTGGGTCTTCTCAGTGCACTTTTGACTGTCCCAAGAAACATGTCTTCTGATGTTAAAACAAAAACCAGTTAACTTGTTTATAAATTTGTAGAACCTAATGTAAAAATGCAGTTATACCATATTTCTCCAGCCAGTTAGGAAAAAGGTCCTTCAACATTGCTTATATTTTTAATACCTGCTTCCCTGGTGGCTTAAAGGTTAAAACATCTGCCTGGAATGTGAGAGACCTGGGTTCGATCCCTGGGTCAGGAAGATCCCCTGGAGAAGGAAAATGGCAACCCACTCCAGTACTCTAGCCTGGAGAATCCCATGGAGGGAGGAGCCTGGTAGGCTACAGTCCATGGGGTCACAAAGAGTCGAACACGACTAAGTGACTTCACTTCACTTCACTTCTTCACTTCACTTTTATTTATTTACTTATTAAAATCTTATGAGGTTTGGGACTGGAAAACATGAATTTCTTGTTAATGAAAAATATGATAACAATAAAACACAGCATAAAAATTGTTGTTTTTAAAGTTTCAAATCCTAAACAACTTATTTTCCTTTGTATATATTTTATTAGTATAATGTTACATATTTGAATATTAAAAATTAGTTGCCCCAGGAGTCTATATTTCTTTGTACTCTTTATCTCCTATCAATTAGTTCTTCTCCCTCTCCCCTAGAAATGGATATTTTCTTTAACATTGACTATTTTTATGAATTTTTAAGATTTGTTGGCAAGAATCATTTCTAATAAAAAGTATTACCCTTATAAAATTTTAAAGTTAATATAATTAAAACAAAAATAATGAACAAGCTCTTTACATATGAGACATTATATTGTAAATCTAGTCAAGATCTCAGGCCCTTCTGTGCAATGTAACTCCAGTCTAGCTTTATCACATACTCTTAAGAATTGAAGCAATATTAAAATTTCTTTTCAGCTTTACTTTACTCATTTATAAATGGGCATGAAAATATTACCTACAATATGGCAAAATACCTGCCATATGGGGTTTATATGAGGCTTATATGAAATAATGCTTCACGAAGCCTGGTCTATGAAGACTCAAAAATTATTAACTAAGATATTTTTCTCAATATAAAAAACTATCAAGTCTCAAAGGCAATTATCCTTACATTTTTTTTTTTTCAGTCACTCCAGTCATGTCTGACTCTTTACTACCACACAAACTTGCAGCATGCCAGGATTTCCTGTCCATCACCAACTCCCAGAGCTTATTCAAGTTTATGTCCATAATAATATTATATCTGATGCTGTTTGTACTATTCAAGTTCTTCCATATAAAGTCAAAGTCATTTTTAACTTTACGATATACTTTTGATTTTGAAAATTATTATTATGTTTATGTTTTGGGGTGGACTTTATTGGCATCATCAAAAAAAGTAGTTTTTAGCACTTCACACTGTTGTAGTCTACTGGTGTCCTCTTTGCCTTTATCGTTAATGAAAGCATCTTACTTTTTCATGTGTATTTTAGTCGTACTGTGTCTTTTTTGAAATATTTTCATGGTGTTTCACATCTCTGCTCTATATCACTCTAAAAATAAGTTGAAATTTAGACAACAGCCCATTGACTCTGGCACAGGAAAGGATTAGACCTCAATCTCATGAAGATCAAGTAACTAAATTCCAATTTTCTTCAGTGGCTTCTCTTTTGATGTCTGCATGGGGCCAGTCTGTCCTAAGTCATAATCTCTTCAGTTCAGTAACTAAGAAGGTTAGGCCAGGTCAGTGATTGACTTGAAAGCTGTGAGGAAATGTCTGGGATTTATAAGCAATGTTCAGAATGCATCATTGGTTGATACTTTTCTACTGTGAATTTCAGAGACAAAGATTGTATCAGAGTAGTAGACAAATTGATTTTTTTGGCAATTGGATATGTTCAAGAATTTCACAAGTTGAATGTATATTTCAAAAATATCCACATGTCCATACGATTCACTTTATCCTTTGGCTATAAAAAGATATATTTCTATACAGCTCACTTCTCTAGTTTGACTGTTGTTTATGTTTCAAAACCTTCCTGTTCCCAAAGAGATGTTTAATACCATTGAGTAAAATCTTTTTTATTCTCTGAATCTCAACTTCTTTAAATATAAACAAAGAATTGATAACCCCATTCACATATTTGGGCTTGCCTGGTGGTTCAGTGGTAAACAATCTGTCTGCGTCAGTAGATGCAGGTTCAATTCTTGGGTCAGGAGGAGAAAATGGCAACCCAGTCCAATATTCTTCTCTGGCAAATTCCATGAACAGAGGGGCCTGATGGACTAGAGTCCATGGGGTCATGAAAGAGTCAGACATGACTCAGCAATGAAAACAACAACAACAAATTCACATAATTATAAAAATTGTAAAAATTTAAAGAAACATGAAAGCCACACTAATCTTATTTATTAATTGTGGTGCTTTAAACTCAAAGGATTAGCATTTATACTAAAACTTTAATATTTTAAATGTGTTCATTTAGCATGTATTTATTTGTAACCTGCATTTCTGAAAACACTGTTTAGTGCTAAATATGTTTAAATGGTTCATTTTAATTGATGATTATCTACAAGAGTTACAGGGAATCAAAGCAAAGTTTCTGATTGCTGTGTGTACAGATCCAGACAATCATAAATAAACAAAAGAACTAAAACCTACTTGCCAACTGTTTTGAGGAGTATTTTAATGTATTGAATACTTGAGGTAGATTTCATTTGTTACTAGTTTAGTATATTTATTGTATTTTATTTCCTAGTTTCTTTTTCTGTTAATGGTTTACCTACAGGGGAAGCCCTGGCTGCTCCCATGTTTGGCCATTTAATTCAGTCACTAATTGATTAATAGAGCAAAGGAATCATCCCAATTCCTCTGCTATTTTCCCTTCAGAAAGAAGATGTAAACAATATTAAGAATGCTGTATGCTGGTGAAACAAAATTTTCCATTTTTATTTAACCTTATTCAAAACCTTTTGGCTTTAAGTAATCTAAAAATATCTTCAGAATGAAGCTGGGCCATAGGAATCCTAACTTTTAATATTCAATAATTTGATGAAAACAATTAAATTATTATTGTAATGCATTCTTTTCCAGTTTTATTGAGACATAGCTAATAGACTGCCCTGTATATGCTTAAGGTATAAAGCATATTGACTTGGCTTCATATATTGTTTATTGATTACCATGTTAAGTTTATTTAACATTCATAACCTCATATAGAAACAAAAAAAAACTGAAAAAAAATTTTTCCTTGCAATGAGAACTTTCAGGATTTACTTTTTTAGCAACTTTCAAATATACCATGTAGCATGTTGTACATTATAATCACAATGTACATTATATCCCTGACATGCATTTATCTTATGAGTGGAAGTTTGTTCCTTCTGATCCTCTTTATCAATCCTCCATACACCCTACCTTCTATAACCACAAATTTGATCTCTTTTTCTACGAGTTTGAGTGGGGCTGGGTGGTCATTTTGTTTCAGATTTCACACATATATGACATCATATAGTATCAGTCATTTTATGACATTTCATTGAGCATAAGGTCCTAAGGTCCATCCATATCATTGCAAATTCATTCATCTATCAATGGACTCTTAGAATGTTTCCTTATCTTGTTTATTTTAAATAACATTGCTATGAACATGGAGATACAATATATTTTTGATTTAGTGCTTTCATTTCCTTCAGAGAAAAAAATCTTACTGTAGCATTTAACTTTCACAACTTCTCTTTCTTTTACTAGTATATTAGGCATCTGTGTAAATACTCATACTGATTAGTTGGTTTTTTCTTATTCAAATGTTTGCTTTCATGCTCATAACTAAAAGTTCAAATTCATGTCTGACCTGCAAGTATCATTTTTAAAAATCTATATTATATGGAAAGGCATGTGACAGCCAAACTGTGAGGTTATGTCATGTTTCTGTTCAAATTCTAGTTATTTGTCTGCTTAACTCCAGGAATCATTCTAGTGAGTCTAATCCGTGGTAAGTCATTAACAATTAGCAATCTTAGGGGAATTCTTTTGACAGTCCAGTGATTAGGACTTGGTGCATTCACTTCTCTAGGCCCGGGGTTCAATCCCTGGTTGGGGAACTAAGATCCCAAAAGCTACATGGCATGACCAAAAATAAAATTAATAACCTTAGTACTATACCTCTCTGTACCCTAAGAAAGCAGTGCTTGGTAGAATGACATTTCTCAAGTTTTCTGTTTTTACAGTTGTTTCCAGAATAATATGCTAATTATTTTTCTTAAGCTATTTCATGTCCGGTGTCTGCCTTTCACAGCCAAACACAGTTGGCATTAGACAGAAGACAAAATAAAAATTGTAAATGCATTTCCCTCAAACCCTACTAAATAGTATACAGATACTTTTTAACCTTTTTCTAACTGATTAAAATCACAATCAAGTGGTTATCATGTAGTCATAATTCGTTGCCAAACCTGGGGATAGTCTTTCTCTTAACATAGTTTATTTCTACTGCCGAAACAGAATTATGGCCTGAACAAGTTACTTATATTAATCATGAGTGATTAAATAGAGAGTAGTATGGAGTAAACATTATTAATGGACAAGTACGTGATATCCAATATTTAAATGAAAACGAACATGTATTTACTTAGCCATTCTCCTCATTTTTAGCTTTACATCTAAGTATATACATAACATTATAAAATTATTACCATATTTGTCAACATTACCTAGAAGCAATTTCTTCTTTTAGAAGTACAAGAATTAGAAAATTTTACCTAAATGCAATCAATTTAAGAAATGCAAAGTTTCAGACTGTATCTTCATTAGCTAAGTTATATGTATTATTATTTTTAAACTTTAGGAAATCAGTAACTAGGATGTGATAATAGTGATGAAAGGTTACTATTACTATCATCATCATCACCATTTTTATCACCATTACAGGTTTCCCCCTCTATCTGAAAGAAGAGCATTCCTATAATATATTCAGTGAACCAAGGTAGCATGAAGGGAACACATCTTAGAACTTACCTTACTATAGAATAGGATGAAAATAATAAATCAAGATGAAACACAGGTGGTCACAGAGTTCAAAGCCACGGTGGCTTGGTGCTGAGATGCTGAGCATAGGCCTCTGGGGAGGGGCTTGGTAATGCCAGGCTCAGGCTCCCGGTGTGTACTACCTGTATTACAGATCAAAGAACAAACACTGAAGGCAATTTTTACTTCTTTTTTCCTAAAAGTGAAAATCCTGTTACAGTTTCTTCCAGTTGGCAAAAACTGGTACCAATTTAAGTCTGTCATAAAACTGAAGTGGCATGAAGCTAAACTCTAAAAAGAGGGATATTTGTATTGTCACTTAATATAGAAAGTCAGCAAGACTGGGTTGATACCTCACATGAGTTTATAAATCATTTACTGAGAAGAAAGATTCTAAGAAAATACTTCAATGTAATAAACACTCATACGTTTTGTTTATCAAAATCTTTAATGCTTGCTTTGAGATTTAAACTTGATTTTGACAACTTATTTTTTAAGCATATGCAAAGATAAATGATTAGTTGCTTACAAAGGAAGGGAAATTATTATTTTTACAGCATCTCTCCTTTACTCAAAGCCTTCCAACAGTCTCCCATCTTACTAAGAGTAAAAGCAAAAATAAAATAAATCATAGAAGTGTCTGCATGCTATGGTCTCTATCATCTATTTTCAAATGTCCACTACTTCTCTCTGGCTTACTCTGCTCCTGCCACAAAGACTACTTGCTTAAAACACAGTTAGGATTACTCCCATCTCAGGATCCATGCAGTGTATCTGCTTTTTCTCCAGACAACTTAATGATTTATTTCTTTAAATCATTCAAGGCTTTGCCCAAATGTCACTTTTTCAGTGAGGCCTTAACCTTACAATGTGTATTGGGTTAAATGCTGCTTTATCATTTGCTTCTAAGTTAGCCTCAGCATGGCCCAAGAAACAAAAGAACTACATTGTAAAGAATTATCTTCCCCAGAGCTATTGGATTAAAGTTTTATCAATGAGAACTCATATGAGATTTAGAAGACAGAAAAAGGAGATGCTCTTATCCTCCAGAAAGTTGCGTTTAGAATACTGGACACAGAGAAATTCAGAGTAATTGTGATTTTTTCAAATGAATGAATTTAAAATGTGTATTCATACACTTTAAAAAGAGAATTTTGATAAAAGAAAAATCAGTTTCAGATAAGCAAATTTTAAAAGATCATCACAAGCAGATTCTATGACAATAGAATCAAAACAATTCATTTCATGAAAAAAGGAGAAAATTCCAAAAGGACAGTCTGAAGGAAAATAAGAAATGTTAAATAAAAAGGTGAAAGTTAAAATTACTTGGTCAGTCATGTCTGACTCTGTGCAACCCAATGGACTGTAGCTCGCCAGGCTCCTCTCCCTATGGAATTGTCCAGGCAAGAATACTGGAGTGGGTTGCCATGCCCTTCTCCAGGTGATCGTCCCAACCCAGGGATCAAACTCAGGTCTCCCATATTGCAGGCAGATTCTTTACCACTTGAGCTACCTGGAAAGCCCTAAGAAGAAGGTAAACATAGAAAAATAATGATTGGTATAAAATGATGACAATTATAAAGTTCATATATAACATTATATGAGAATTGAAAAAGAAGCCACAGCCTGAAAGAAAATATTAACAAAACATATGTCTGAATGGACTATTACCAAAAATAGACAAAGAACTCTTAAAACTCAACAATAAAAAAATCTAATTCAAAATTATAAATGCATCAAAGATCTAAACAGATATCTCATAAAAAAACCTTACCGATTATAAGTATGCATATGAAAAAAAGAGCAACATCATGTATCATTAGGAAATTGCAGATTTAAAACAAGATACCACTATAGACCTATTGGGCTTGTTTAATAATAATTTTTAATTAATTTTTTCACTCGGTCATGTTCGACTCTTTGCCACCCCATGGACTGTAGTCCACTAGGCTCCTCTGTCCACGGGATTCTCCAGGCAAGAATACTGGAGTGGGTTACCATTTTCTTCTCCAGAGGATCTTCCCAACCCAGGGATCAAACCCAGGTCTCCCGCATTAGAGGCAGATGCTTTAACCTCTGAGCCACCATCAAAAATTTAAACAGACATCTCATTAAAAAAAAAAAAAAAACCAGCTGATTGCAAGCATGCATATGAAAAAAAGAACATCATATATCATTAGGGAACTGTGATTAAAAGAAAATATCACTATAGACCTATTGGGTTTGTTAGATGAATAAAATCCAAAACACTGCCAATATCAAACTCTGGTTGGCATGTAGAATCATAGGAATTCTCAGTCACTGCTTGTGGGAATGCAAAATGGTACATAGCTCCTCTGGAAGACAATCTGATACTTTCCTACAAAACTAAACATACTCATCAAATGATCCAGTAATTAAGCTTTTTGTTATTTACCCAAATTAGCCGAAAACTAACACACCCCAGAAACATACTTTCTAATGTCTTAGCTTTATTTATAGTTGCCAAAACATGGGAGCAAGCAGGATGTCCATTGGTAGGTGAATAGGTAAACTGTGGCATATCCCTACAATAAGATATTCAGCAATAAAAAAGTGACATGGTAGAATAAAAGCCACAGTAGAAACTTACAATGCATATAGTTGAAAAGTGCAAGAAGCCAAATTTGAAAAGGTTACATTCTGTATGAGTCCCATTATATGACTTTCTATAAAAGGCAACACTCTGGACATAATTAAAAGATCAGGGTTTTGCGAAGGATTCAGGAAGAAGAGGAGGAAGGATGGAGCATAGGAGCTTTCTCAGGCAGTGCAATTATTCTATATGATACTGCAGTGGAGAAGGAAATGGCAACCCACTCCAGTGTTCTTGCCTGGAGAATCCCAGGGGTGGGGGAGCCTGGTGGGCTGCCGTCTATGGGGTCACACAGAGTCGGACACGACTAAAGTGACTTAGCTTAGCAAGAATATAAAGTGCTTTGGATTAAATCATAAAAAATTCTCTAAGACTTCTTTCTTAGAGAAAACTAAAAAATATTATTAGAGTATGGTAATTACGATGGCAGTGATAGAATCAGATCATGCTGACAAGTATAAAGATTAAATATTATAACACTTATTTACAGATTGATCCACAGTTTTAATGTGATTCCAAATAATATTCTTCAGGACCTTATGGTTTTACAAGTTGATTCTCCAAAGTATATAGAAGAGTCAAATCTTCCACTTTTTGAAAAAGTTGGATAGCTTATTCATGTTGGATCTTTCCACTGAAGATGAGTAGAAAAATTAGATATTAGAGAAAACTAAAAATATTATTAGAGTATGGTAATTACGATGGCAGTGATAGAATCAGATCATGCTGACAAGTATAAAGATTAAATATTATAACACTTATTTACAGATTGATCCACAGTTTTAATGTGATTCCAAATAATATTCTTCAGGACCTTATGGTTTTACAAGCTGATTCTCCAAAGTATATAGAAGAGTCAAATCTTCCACTTTTTGAAAAAGTTGGATAGCTTATTCATGTTGGATCTTTCCACTGAAGATGAGTAGAAAAATTAGATAAATTGAAATAATGAACACTTATGGCATCAGAGAAGTGAGAAGTCAAGGACTTGATAGGCAAACATCCTCGGGGGAGGGGACACATACTGAGTTGATCTCTGTACATCCTGGCTTCTCTCCTTGTATTTGCTAATACTTAAACAGCAGCTGAGAGGTTAGAAGCTGAGTAGGCTACAAATCTGAAAACTGACAGGGCTTTTGACCTTCTGTTAATGCTTAATGAATAAAAATATGATTATTTAGGAGACCTAGTAAACATTTTCAAGCTTTCCTTTGGGACTCTTGAAAGCAAACAACATATGTATAAATGCTAACAACTCAGAGAGCCTAAAACCCTGCTTGGAATCAGATCAAATTCAGATTGAGAGAGGCAACCGCTATAATTTGTCTGCCAAAATCAAAAGTAAGTTCTACTAGGTCAAACAGAACTCCATTCAGGGCGTTAAATGTTCCCTTCAGTTTCATAGCCCAGTATCCACTAATCAATCAATACTTGTCAATCAAGCACACCAAGATGCAGGAGCAATTTACAAAGGGAAAAACCAGCAATAGAATAAATTGTGAAAATATTAAAATCTCAGAGAATCTAAGCAGAGATTTGCAAAAAGGAAGCAAATGGGAATTCTATAGCTAAAACCTCAATCACTGAAATTAGGAAGATAGGACAACAGAGAACAATTTAAAGCATGAAAGGAAAAAAAAAAGATTAAAACATAAAAGAAGCAAGAGATATATGAAACGTGAAAAAACTATTAACAAAAGAGGAGAAAGAGAATGAGCCAGAAAAAGATTTGAAGGTAAAATGAAGAATTTTTCAATACTGACAAAATACCATGCCAGAGATTTAAAACCACTATGAAGGCTTAAACACAATATAAACAGAGAAAATTTCACCTAGGCTTATCGTGGCAAATCTGCTGAAAAGAAAAGACAAAAAGAAATTCTTAAAAGTAGTCAGAGAAAAAGACACAATACTTAAAGGATCAACAATAAGACTTACGGCAATGGAAATAATGGAAACTTGAATACAAACTGATAACATCCTTGAAAATCTGAAAAAAAAAATTCATAAATTAGAATTCTATATACAATGAAAATATCCCTCAAAATAATGATATCCCTAGGCTGACAAAAAAAAGAATAAGAAAGAATTCATTGTCAGCAGCCCTACATTAAAAAATCTAATGAACATAACACTAAAGCAATAAGGACGCATCCAACGGTAATGCACACATACATGTACCAAAAGCCATGATTAAAACTGCTCATGGAAGCACTATATGCCATAGCTCCAAACTCAATACAGCCTAAATGTCTATGAATGGCACGATGTTTAAACATGCTCAGAGTCGAGCATGACTGAAGCAACTTAGCACCAGCAGCAGCATACAGTCATAAGTAGAAAGTCTACAACCTCACACAACGTGACTAAGTCTCATAAACATAATTAATTCTGAGGGAGTAATCTGTACACAGCTGTAAATATTTATCAAACATACTTGAATTTCAAAATCAGATGGATTAATTTATGTTGTTAGAAGCTAAGATAATGGTTGTTTTTAAAGATACACACAGATTAATAAAGGAAGTGGATGAAAGGATACAGAGAAAGGTCAGTTACATATGGAAATCTAGAATTTAATATAGAAGACATCACATATTACTGGGTCAAGGAGTATATGCTCAATAAATGAAGATGAGAACATTATTTATTTCAATAGGAAAAATAGGGTTTTGCATCCTACCAGACCACTTTCAAGAAAAAGTAAGACTGCTTGAAGCCTTAAATGTAAAAGTAATATTTTATCATTTAGT
>SJYC01135967.1:0-12432 GCA_006408675.1 Madoqua kirkii
ATTAACTAACAAAATGTAGCAAA
Organism: Madoqua kirkii; assembly: GCA_006408675.1. Lineage (NCBI taxonomy): Eukaryota > Metazoa > Chordata > Mammalia > Artiodactyla > Bovidae > Madoqua > Madoqua kirkii. Next base: position 24 of record SJYC01135967.1, read on the forward strand.
CTAAACACATAATGAATATAAATCACAAAGTAAAAGACAAAGCACTTAATATTTATTAAAAAAAAATAAAAGATCCAGATGAAAATTTTATTAAAAAGGCAGCAAAAATAATTAACTAATTGCTAAAAAAACTTTTCAACTACATATGTTATAAAGGAAATGCAAATGAAGACTATAATAAGCACCGTTTTATACCAACTTGAAGCTCACCAATGAGGAAACCTAGTTCCAATTATAGAGAAGATTGTAAATGAATGGGAACTATTACACAACATGGACAATAGGTAGATTAGAAGGATACTTTGGAAAACACTATGACATCATCTTGGAAAAGTAGAGGAATAATATATCCTATAATTCATCACTAAGCTAGAATCAAGATTGCCAGGAGAAATATCAACAACCTCAGATTTGCAGATGATACCCCTCTAACAGCAGAAAGTGAAGAAGAACTTAACAGCCTCTTGATGAGGGTGAAAGAAGAGAGTGAAAACACTGGCTTAAAACTCAACTTTCAAAAAACTAAGATCATGGCATCTGGTCCCATCACTTCATGGCAAATAGAAGGGGAAAAAGTAAAAACAGTGACAGATTTTATTACCTTTTGGCTCCAAAATCACTGTGGATGATGACTGCAGCCATGAAATTCAAAGATGCTTGCTCTTTGGGGAAAAAAAAAAAAAAGCTATGACAAAACTAGACAGTGTATTAAAAGGCAGAGACATTACTTTTTGGACAAAAGCGTGCATAGTCAAAGCTACGATTGTTCCAGTAGTCATGTATGGGTGTAAGAGTCGGACCATGAAGAAGGCTGAGTTATGAAGAATTGATGCTTTCAAATTGTGGTGCTGCAGAAGACTCTTGAGAGTCCCTTGAATGGCAAGGAGATCAAATCAGTCAGTCCTAAATGAAATCAATCCTGAATATTTATTGGAAGGACTAACGCTGAAGCTGAAGCTCAGGATTCTATTCTGAATATTCAGGATTGATTTCCTTTAGGATGCTGAAACTGAAGTTCCAACACTTTGACCACCTGATGCAAAGAGCCAGGTCACTGGAAAATACTCTGATGCTGGGAAAGACTGAATGCAAAAGGAGAAGAGGACAGCAGACGATGAGAGTTAGATGGCATCATCAACTCAATGGATATGTATTTGAGCAAAAACTTGGGGAGATAGTGAAGGACAGGGGAGCCTGGCATGCTGCAGTCTATGGGGTAGCAAAGAGTCACACATAGCAACTGAAAAACAAGGATAAAGGGGATTGGGAGTTTGGGGCTGGGATGAACTCCAAAGTCTTGAGCTCTTACCAAATATGACAGACGTCTTTCCTGGTCACCTAGTTACAACTGTTATCCCTGCCTCCACACTGCTCCTCCCCACTCCGGGGACACAATTTAGCAACTAAACAACAACAATCTCTTCTTACACAGGTATTGTGGGAATTCTAGCATGTGAACACCAACAGACATGAGAAGGCAATGACACTCCACTCCAGTATCTTGCCTAGAAAACCCCATGGATGGAGGAGCCTGGTAGGCTGCAGTCCATGGGGTCATGAAGAGTCGGACACGACTGAGCGACTTCATTTTCACTTTTCACTTTCACGCATTGGAGAAGGAAATGGAAACCTATTCCATGTTCTTGCCTGGAGAATCCCAGGGATGGGGGAACCTGGAGGGCTGCCGTCTATGGGGTCTCACAGAGTCAGACACGACTGAAGTGACTTAGCAGCAGCAGCATACTTTTAATAACAAACTGAAACATCATAAGCAAAATTCAAAAGTAAATTAAGGCAAGACATTTTGTGGAATATTGCATACTAATGAAAAATGAATTTCACCCAGACACACATAACCGGTATAATATAAAGATACTCCTGAAGAAAAAAATCACAGAATATAACCACAATATGATTCCATTAACATAAAAATCTAATACAAGTAAAAACAAACAGTACTTTATTTAAGATTAAAGTATAATCACAATGTTTTAAGAGGAAGGTGGTAACTATAAAATTTAAGGAATATGAAGGTCTGTAAGAGACACAGGCTATTGGAAAGGAACTAGGTCACGCACGGATAGTTGAAATCACATTGACAATGCTCTAGTAAGAGCTAGACCAAAAAAAAAAAAAAGAGAGAGAGAGAAAGAATGGTGATATGCTTATGTTATATACATGCTAAATAATTTTAGTGTATATACCTTTCGTGTGAAGTCACTCAGTCGTGTCTGACTCGTTGCGACCCCATGGACTGTAGCCTACCAGGCTCCTCTGTCCACGGGATTTTCCAGGCAATAGTCCTAGAGTGGATTGCCAGTTCCTTCTCCAGGGGATCTTCCCACCCAGGGATCGAACCCAGGTCTCCCACATTGTAGACAGACGCTTTACTGTCTGATAATGGATAATCTACTACTTTTACACTATGTTAATTTTTCATATTTTTGTAGTATGTGACCTTTCCCAGACTGTTTGGCACACTGAAAAGAGTACTATATATTCTTAAAAGGCTTCTTAGACCTCTTCATGCACAGTGCTGCAGGGAATGAGGTTCTTGCCAGACACAAAGAACACACTGCCAAGCATAAGAAAAGATTAACACATAAAACTGAAACTGTGAGCTCTGGATCTTCCTTTCTGATGCTCTTTATCTCTGAATATTCAGGTTTAATATGAGTTAAATATATAAAGTTTTGGCATTAACAGGTACTAGTATTTTGTTTGCCTCTTTCTTTTTTCAAATACTTATGGATTAGTCAATTATTTATTAACAAATGGTAAATCTACATCCTTAGTTGAAAATTATTGGACTCTGTTCTTTTTCTTTTGAAATAATGTTTAGGGAAGGTGTTAATGGCTACACGCTTATGCTGTTCAATATTATACTGTTGTCAGTCGTTATGTTACATTTATAATTAATGTCAGGATATGTTTACCCAAAACAGATATTGACACATAACCAATCTAAAAAAAGTAGCAATGTTTGATATCCTCTATAAATATCTCAAATATATTTAAACCATATTGGTGTTCCACTCTTTATCCCACAAACTTCTGTGGTTTTCAGAAAATTACTTTCTCTCCATCCTCCTACTAATTTTGTGCTTCTCTCTTAAAGTGAAAAAATTGGCTCTTTTTTAAAATAAATTTTTTCATCTCTTTGGCTAGGGCTAATCAATATAAACGAAACCACAATACTGATATGTATTTATTATGTGTTGAAATAATGATAACAAGATGGATTCTGAATTAGAGCTATGGGTGACATGGCTCATTTGTGACTTGAGGCCTGATGATTAGAACTTACCACCAGTTATTTTCATGCGCCTGGTAAGTTTTCCATTTGTTTTGGGTCAAAGTTGGCTAATTTGACCCAAACTTGGTTATTAATAAGAACCTGGATTTTATATGCTGAAAATCGTTATTCTAATTCTATCCTCATTTTGTTCTGAAATGCTACCTGACAGCAGAAAAGAGATAAGCTTAAGCTTATACACAGGATACATAATAAAGTAGATCAGAGTTCCTCTTAAATATCATAATTAAGGCAATAGAAACATTATTTGGGTGGTGCCCTCTTAGAAAAACTTAAATGCACTTAACTTTGTTTTTCATTTAATTGACCTAACTGAGAATGTTTCTGAAAATTACACTGATCACATTCATTTCATATTTCTTGGGAAAGACTTCAACTCTTCACATACCTTTGCTAGTCTGCTAAATTTCTACTAGAATCGTTCTACTGAAATTGCCTTAAGATTTATGGAGTGCCAGTATCAACATTAATTTGATTTTAATGCCTTAGAATCTCACATATACTATATAGATGACATTTGACCACATTATGTAATTATTAACTACAGACCTCTAAGTAAAGTGGTTCCACTACATTTTCAATGAATTTACTCCACCTTCTAGGTGTTTTGTTTGTTTGTTTGTTTGTCTGTTTGTTTGTTTTTACCAATAGTCCTTAATAAAACTCCAAATTATGTCCCATATCTTTTACAGTCTATATATTCAGGAGATGATAACATAGCACGCATCCTAAGTATACCACAGAGGTAAAAAGAATAAATTCAGGAAATTTTTACTCTAGTTGCTTAGACCTAATAACTAATTTGCTTTCTTTCTCTGTCTTTATTGAAATAACACAGGCAAGCTATTTTCCTCATGTAGGCAAAGCTCTTAGTCATTTTGAAACAAAGAATAAAAACAAATGATGAAAAAAAAAAAAAGATAACATTTTTCTTGTCCTTATGACTTTCTAAAAAAGGGTAAAAAAAAACAAAAACCTAGTCTCGGGAGATATGATTTGAAATTTTGGTAAAAGTCAATCCATTAAAAATTTCTTTTAATACAGTTCTATAGTTATATGAAGTAAAAGTGAAGTCACTCAATCGTGTCTGACTTTTTGTGACCCTGTGGACTGTAGCCCACCAGGCTCCTCCGTCCATGGGATTCTCCAGGCATGAATACTGGAGTGGGTTGCCATTTCCTTCTCCAATGGAAAAAACCTAAAAGACTATAATACTTAAATGAGTATTTTAACCAAACATGATTTACGTATCAACAGAGCTAGGATGAATGGAACTGAAATTTTTTATATGGTTGTTTCCATTGTGTACATTCAAATCTGTCCAAATACGCTCATCAAATAAGTGAAATGTATTCTCTTTGGTTTCTTTTGAGTAATATCACAATCTACTTCTTTGAATAATAAAAGCTATCCATCTCAATTCTCTAGTCATAGCTACATCTGTGATTTTTGCCCTGAACCTTGAGAAGATGTAACATCTAATTCAATTCTGCAGCAAAACTTATGCAAATATATTCTTTTGCATTCTCTCCTAACCCATTTAGCCAAAGCTTTTCAATCTTGTAGACTTTATTGAGTCATTTATTAAATGGAAAGTTTTAGACTTATTTAGGACTTCTCTTTTAATAGTATCTTCATTTATTTCTTTTTTCTGAGTTATAATCTTTACAAATGGATGGTATCAGAAGAAAGAACATGAGAATCCCTTATCTGCCTGATATGCAAGTGATATGCATTGCTACAATCAACAAAATAAGTTTCTTTGAGGTGTTTTTAAAGGGATTATACATAGACCATTTCCACTTATTTATAACCCCAGGTCAGTGATTACTTCTAAATTACATTTTTTTAAAAGATAGTTACTTAAAAGCTACATTTAAAAATTAATGGATAGAAACTTAAACAGATTTTAAAATCCAGAAGAAGAAGCTCTCACACCCTGAGACTGTAGAGCCCAACAGGAAGAAGAAAGATGACTCCTCTTTCTGAGCAAAAGTCATCCAGTAAGAAGCCATGGATTCTTTACTACAGCTTTCTCAACTTCTCTGTCCCTCTGTGAAAGCATTCTCTCTCCCCTGCTTTTCTGAGAATGGCCTTTAGCTAGTCATGATTGCAGACCCTTGACTGCAGTTCTCCATGGAACCTGAATAAACAGATATTGGCTGAAGAAATAGCTGACAGAATATTTGTTACAGATTGACAATTCCAACAGTCATTTTGTCAGTGCCAAAGACAACATAACTGGGGCTAGAATTTCTACGGAAGAGAAATTTAGTGTCTTAATTTTTGTAGGCACTGTTGTAAAGAAGGGACATTTGCTGACAAGCTGAGTCAACAAAAGTCCAGCTAGTCAAGACTATGGTTTTTCCAGTGGGCATGTATGGACATGAGAGTTGGACTATAAAGAAAGCTGAGTGCAGAAGAATTGATGTTTTTGAACTGTGATGTTGGGGAAGACTCCTGAGAGTCCCTTGGACTACAAGGAGATCCAACCAGTCCACCATAAAGGAGATCATTCCTGAGTGTTCATTGGTAGGACTGATGTTGAAGCTGAAACTCCAATACTTTGGCCACCTGATGCAAAGAGCTGACTCATTTGAAAAGACCCTGATGCTGGGAAAGATCAAGATGGGGATAAGGAGAAGGGGATGACAGAGGATGAGATGGCTGGATGGCATCACCGACTCAATGGACATGGGTTTGGGTGGCCTCCGAGAGTTGGTGATAGACAGGGAGGCATAGAGTTCTGTGATTCTTGAGTCACAAAGAGTCAGACATGACTGAGCAACTAAACTGAACTGAACTGAGTCTCTAAGACACAGGAACTATCTATAACTCTCTGAAAAATCTGGAATAAATCACTTAGATTCAGTCCCCACACTTATGAAACTGAGACATTAATCTCATAGTTAATGGGAAAAACAATGAGTTAACACATAGTAATTAAAATTCTGCATTAGAATAATGCCCTCATGAGTTTTGCTATGTTCTCACTTCATATGAATTCTTGTTGCTTATTTTTATTTCAACTTAATTTTTAAAAAATTAAAGGTATTTCATTAAAAAATATACTACCATTACAATGGGAAATAAGGATGCTTTCATAAACAGCAGACAACCAAAAATTAAACATTTTGAAAATGAAGCAGTGCTACAAAGTCCTATCTAAATGCCTAAAGATCGAGTCAGCTGAAGATTTTGAGCCTGAGGATTTAACTTTGTTAAGAAAGGAAAAAATTATAAAGAAACTGTGGTACCAAACAGAGACATTCTCTTTGACTCAATAAGGTGAGAAAAATGCAAGGAAGTAAATTGTCTGTCTGTGTATATCCTACAACAACAACTCTATGTGTCCCATACTTTGTGAAACATTAAAGTGATCAACATGAAATGTTTAACAGAGTACCTGCCAATGCATTTTGACAGTTACACAAATTTAAAATAGTAGTCTCAGCAAATTAAAAATCTTCATCAGTCCAATTAAGTAGAGCAATTTCATCTAGGGGTCCATTTTCCCAATAATTCTTTTAGTAAGTTCCAATTACTTTGATAGGCCAGTTATAGTATCCCTCTTTTAAATATCTGGTAAAATAAAATAAGCACCAATAGCACAATGATTCTAACAAATGTTGAAATACTATACCTCCTGAGACTATACTATACTACTGAGACCATCCACTAAATTTTTATTTGACTATTGTATTTTAAGTTCTAAAATTTCCTTCAGATTGGTCTTTATATATTTTCTTTGCTGATAATTTCTATTTATTGCTGAAACTTTTTATTTGTATTTGTTTATCTTTTGCTTCAAGTATGTTCTTAATTCTCCATTAAAACTTTTTAGGATTAGTTTAAAATTTGTATCAATGATTTTAATGTTTCTATTATCTTGCTCCTGGCATTTATTGCCTTTTTTCTCATTCTCTTTATATCTTCATGGTTCATGATATGATGTGTGCTTTTTGCTTTAAACCTAAACACTGTTGTACTATTTTATGAGACAGATTGTTTTAGCCAGTGTTGAAGCAAAGATTACATCAAAGTTCAACGTGCAAGGAACACTTCACAGCTATTGCAATAGAGCAGAAAGACCACACTGCAATATACACTCAACCACACTGAAAGGAAAAAGTAGGGGGTCTTCAAGAGCTGGGAATGGGGTGGGGCAGATTTTGGGCCCTGTGTGTTTGCTAATTAGCTTCACCCAAAGGCAAAGTAAAATTTCTGGAATCTTGGAGTAGGATAGTCATGGATTTTGTTCTTGGCTCTAGTTGAGCACTATGGTCTAAAATCTCTTTCCTAACTTTTTGGCTACAGAGAGCAAGTGTCTGCTGGGGCGACATTTAACTGTGTCCATTGGTGTTGTCAGTCTTTCCTCTGCAAGCCTGTGATATGATGCAAAGAGAAATCCCATGTTGATCTTTGGGTACTGAAGTTTCTAGATGGTCTTCTTTCTTCTCTTCATCTTTCTTTTTTAAAGAAAGAAAAAATAAAGGTCCATGGCTTTTAGTTGAACTAAAACTGAAATCTACTTAGGAAGAGGAATGGGGAAAGTACATCTGCTCCATATTCCTGGAAGCAGAAATATAATATACTTTTATTTAAAATGAATAGTTCTTATTAGCTTCAACTGAATATTTTGGTTTGGAAGGCCATACTACTTCTCTTCACTGGCCTCAACTGTGCTGCTGCTGGAGATCTAAGCATTACATAGTGTTTAAAAAAAAATCATGAATGACAGATAGTGCTCCTCAACAATCTTTTTATACTCTCAATTTTACATGACAGAATGTTAAGCTTGGTAAAAAGGTAACTATGTATGACACAGTGTGTAAGTTCTTAAGTTCAGTGCACCATGTATTGGATCTTTAATACTGGTCAACTTGCTTTATCTCATTTAAGTTTTATTTTCTCATGTGTAAGACTGAAAATTAACATTATACTCACATGTTGTTGGAAATATTAGATACGATGACACGTGAACTTTTATCATGTCATTGCACTTTTGTTCAGTCACTAAGTCACGTCTGACTCTTTGCAAACCCATGGCCTGCAACATTTCAGGTTTTCCTGTGCTATCTCCTGGAGTTTGCTTAAACTCATGTCCATTGAGTCAGTGATGCCATCCCGCCATCCACCCAGTGGATATAAATGCTAAATTTTTGTTTTTATATAACTTACTTTGTTCTTTATTCTATTCCTTTTATTTAACTTCTATTTTATAACATTTATATGCAATTTTTAAAGGTTTCTTTCCATTTGCAGTTATTACAGAATACTGCCTATATTTCCCATGTAGTACAATACATCCATGTAGCCTATCTTAGAACCCAGAGTTTGCATGTCTCACTCTCCCGTACCTATATTACCTCCCAGCTTCCCAGTGGCAATCACTAGCCTGTCCTCTATATCTGTGAGTCTGCCTTTTTGTTATACTCACTAGTTTATTGTATTTTTTTAGATTCCAGATATGTTATATCATACAATATTTGTCTGACATTTCGCTTAGCATAATGCCCCCCAAATCTATCCACATTGCTGCAAATGGCTTTATTTCCTTCTTTTTTATAGCTGAGCAGTGTTTCATTGTATATGTGTACCATATTTTCTTTACCCATCCCTCTGGACATGTAGATTTCTTTCATGTCTTGGCTATTAAATAGTGCAGCTATAAATAATTGAGGTGCATGTATCTTTTAACAAGTGCTTTTGATTTTATATATATATATATATATATATATATATACACATATAGGAGTGAAATTGCTGGGTCATTCTAATTTTAGCTTTTTGAGGAATCTCTATATGGTTTTCCACAGAGGCTACACCAGTTTACATTCCTGCCAGTGGTGTATGAGGGTTCCCTTTTTTCTATGTGGGTGCCAACATTTGTTATTTGTGTTCTTTTTGATGATATTAATTCTTTGTGCCTTTAGTTGTATATGTTTTTGAATTAGCAACTTGACCTAAGAATGGAAAAGAAAGTTTCAAGAAAATTCAAGTGTGTAGTATGAGCAGCAGGTTTATACCTATATTTGATTAACTAAAAAACTTTAGCCCGGTAGAGGTAAGTTATTTATAAAGGCAGAAATATATAACATGAACATGAAAATTTTTTAAATATATTTGTCTCAGGGTGAAAATAACTCCACGCATAAAATGGATTGTCAACAATTTCATCCCACAAATAACAAATGAAAAGAAGTATGGGATGACACCCACACTAGAAGATAAAAATTCACTAACATTGGATAAATTCATTTCCTTACTGACATTTTTGTGTTTGCAAATATAATCTCTTCCAGTAAAAAAAATACTAAGAAGATGCTACACATTGATGTGAGCTAAGAATGGAGATAATTTATAATTCTGTATGTTTTAGTGTTCTGAACACTGAATTATAATTATTTGCATGCTCATCTTTATAACATGGAGAGTTAAGTACCTAAAAATTTAGGACTATTCTCTTTTTTGCCAAATACAGTATTTGACATAAAGGAATAACTTTAATATACGTGTAGCCTGAATTAAACACAATAGCCTTCACATTAGTTTATTTTTCATCATTCCCCGAATTTCTCTTTGCTTTTTTCTTAATCACCGTGCATTTTATTTTCAGTAGTTTGGCAGAGTCCACTCCCCACTCCCTTCACATCCTACACTGATCCTTTCCTTTGTGGTTTCTCATATCACTTATATAAACTCAGAGGCTAGTTCATGAAGTTCCTTTCCTTCCACTGATGTACCTGTAGCCTCATTCTTTGGTTCAACTTAACTCTACAGGAATGTCCTTTCAGTCTTTGCTCTCCAATAACCTAAAAATGCATGATCTATTATCACCATCATTCTAAGCTGCTTCTGATCTATGCACATGAGTTGGAGTCACTGAAGACTCCAGTTGACGCATATCACTACCCTTGTCCTTACCCGAGGGTCCCCTTTACTCCTCTCTCTTTCCTCTTCACCTTGTGAACACCATTGTGTAGACTGAGTGACACAAGTGGGGAAGATAACAGAAACACAAAACCCTCTGGCCTGCTCCCTGTAGAGCTTTTGGTGAGCAGAGGGGATCTCTGCTGTCATTCCTGAAAACACATTTTGATGTTCTCTCTCTCTGTATTGCCAACACAGAGCTTTCAAAATACTTTCTGAAATGCCTCTGACATTCATAAAGACAAAAGTGCCTCATCACCCGGCGGCAGAGCCCACCCTGCGGGAACCAGTTACTGCCACTGCTGCTGACGCTGTGCAAAGAGCTTCTTTTGTCCTGGCCAATATGTCAGCCTGAGTTTCCCAACCATTGGTGTTTCCGGAACCTTTAAACTCATTCCCTCAAGCTTGACAGCAATAGAACAAGATGTCAATACTCCTGAATGTACTCATCCAGAAATTCCTTAGCCTATAATCTGAAGGAATGTTTAGGAAACAAAATGGAACAAAACAAAACTTGCCTGTTTAAAAATGAAAAAAGGATAAAAATCAGGACATACAGCGTTAATTTAAAATTCTGTCTTTTCCTCAAGTGTTGCCTATATCCATATAAAACATGATGACTTCATCTCACCTACATCATTATTTAGATGACTCCATCTCACCTACACAGTACATATCTTTATTGGCTGGAACAAGTAACATAATCAAAGAACAAACAAAGAGGGAGTGGGAAGCTCACATAACTTTTAAATTGTTAAATTCAAATTCCTTACATAAAAGTAGCTAAAGCTGAGGGAATGGAAAAAGACCTTCACAATAATTCCTTTCCCCCGTATCCTATATTAAGTATTACAGTTTAAAGAGTTCTTATTCACAGATTCAACCAGCTCTCAGCTTTCTTTACCTCTCAGCATAATGAAAAGGTTCAGGACATTTAAAGGACAAGTGGTACAATGGCCTTGTTAACCGCAAAATCCCATATCATCTTTGTAATCAGCATATCACTTAATCTCCTCAAAATTATTTGTCAATGAAGAAATTCCTTTTCACTTAAAAAAGGAGAACTTTAAAACTGAGTATAATTTTTATAACAAGTAAACAGAGTAAAATTTATTTTATTTTATAAGTTGCTATTTAGTAAACATGCTTATTATAAAAAAGGAGTAACACATGCATCACATGGGGTGTGACTCAGAGGCAACTGACACTTGTAGCAAAGGAGAAAAGGAAAGATATAAGCATCTGAATGCAGAGTTCCAAATAATAGCAAGAAGAGATAAGAAAGCTTTCTTCAGTGATCAATGCAAAGAATAGAGGAAAAGGACAGAATGGGAAAGACTAGAGATCTCTTCAAGAAAATTAGAGATACCAAGGGAACATTTCATGGAAAGATGGGTTCAATAAAGGACAGAAATGGTCTGGACCTAACAGAAGCAGAAGATATTAAGAAGTGGCAAGGATACATGGAAGAACTGTACAAAAAAGATCTTCAAGACCTAGGTAATCATGATGATGTGATCACTCATCTAGAGCCAGACATCTTGGAATGTGAAGTCAAGTGGGCCTTAGAAAGCATCACTATGAACAAAGCTAGTGGTGGTGATGGAATTCCAGTTGAGCTATTTCAAATCCTGAAAGCTGATGCTGTGAAAGTGCTACACTCTCAATATGCCAGCAAATTTGGAAAATTCAGCAGTGGCCACAGGGCTGGTAAAGATCAGTGTTCATTCCAATTCCAAAGAAAGACAATGCCAAAGAACGCTCAAACTACCGCACAATTGCACTCATCTCACATGCTAGTAAAGTAATGCTCAAAATTCTCCAAGCCAGGCTTCAGCAATACGTGAACTGTGAATTTCCTGATGTTCAAGCTGGTTTTAGAAAATGCAGAAGAACCAGAGATCAAATTGCCAGCATCCACTGGATCATGGAAAAAGCAAGAGACTTCCAGAAAAACATCTATTTCTGCTTTATTGACTATGCCAAAGCCTTTGACTGTGTGGATCACAATAAACTGTGGAAAATTTTGAAAGAGATGGCACTACCAGACCACCTAACCTGCCTCTTGAGAAATCTGTATGCAGGTCAGGAAGCAACAGAACTGGACATGGAACAACAGACTGGTTCCAAATAGGAAAAGGAGTACGTCAAGGCTGTATA
>SJYC01135971.1:0-15265 GCA_006408675.1 Madoqua kirkii
GGAGAATTCCATGGACTATATAGTCCATGAGGGTGTAAAGAGTCAGACACAACTGAGTGACTTTCACTTTCACTTGACTTTCACAGTTGATTTACAATATAATATTAGTTTCAAGTGTATAATATAGTGATTCAATATTTTTATAGATTATACACCATTTAAAGTTATTTTAAAATATTAACTGTATTTGATGTGTTATATAATATACATTGCAGCTTACATATTTTACATGTAGAAGTTTGTACCTCTTAATCTCCCATTCCTATCTTAAAGCTCCCTCCTTTCTTCTTCCCCCCAGTAACCATTAGTTTCTTATATGTTTCTGTGAGTCTATTGCTGTTTTGTTACATTCATTCATGTATTTTAAGATTCCACATATAAGTGATAATATACAGTATTTACCTTTCTCTATCTGACATACTTCACTAAGTTAATACCCCCTTGATCAATTCATGCTGCTGTAAATGGCAGAATTTCATTCTCTTTATGGTCATGCGATCAATTGTGTGTGTGTATACATACATACATACATATATGTCTCTATATGTATTTGTGCATGTGTGTGTGTGTGTGTGTGTGTGATATTGTTGCTGTCATTGCTCAGTCACCCAGTCATATCTGACTCTTGTGACCCCATGGTCTGCAGCATGCCAGGCCTCCCTGTCCTTCACCATCTAACGAAGTTTGTCCAAGTTCATGTCCATTGCATAGGTGATGCCATCTAGCCATCTCACCCTCTGATGCCCTCTTCTTCTTCCCTCAATCTTTCCCAGCATCAGGGACATCAGGGATTCTCTCTCTCTCTCTCTCTCTCTATATATATATATATATATATTTATACATAATACATAAATATATATATGTATATATTTATAAAACATCTTTATCTATTCATCCATTAATGGATAATTAGTTTGCTTCCATATCATGGCTGCTATAAATAATGTTGCTTCAAACACCAAGGTGCATCTATCTTTCTGAATTAGTCTTTTCACTTTCTTCAGATAGATACACAAGAATGAAAGATAATGAAATTAGAATATTTTCTGACAACATACACATAAATAAACTCAAAGTAAATTAAAGACCTCAATGTAAGAGTAAAAATCAGAAACCTCCTAGAAGAAAACATAGACAGAACATTGACATATTGTAGCAATATTTTTTAGACCTATTTTTTAAGACAAAGCAAGGATAAACAAAGGGGACTTAATTAAACTCAAAGATTTTGCACAGCAAAGGAAACCATCAGCAAAATGAAAAGACAACATACAGAAGGGGACAAAATATTTTCAAATGACATGACCAAATATTAATATTTAAAATTTATAAATACCTCATAGAGAACTCAATATAAAATAATGTTATCCAATTTAAAAATAGGCAAAGGCTTGAACCAACATTTTTTCAAAGAAGATATACAGAACACCAGCAGGTACATGAGAAGATGCTTGACATTGCTAATCATTAGCAAAAAGCAAATTACAAACACAAGAAATTACCTCATATCTGTCAGAATGGCTATCATCAAAAAATTTACAAGGCTTCCCTGGTAGTCCCCATGGTTAACAGTCCACTTTGCAATGAAGAGGATATTGACTCAAGCCCTGGTCCAGGAGGATCCCACATGTTGTACAGCAACTGAGTTCCTATGCCACCACTACTGAGACTGTGCTCTGGAACCTGTGAACCACAAGCGTGAATCCCATGCACAGCAAGTACTGAAGCCCGCACGCCTAGAGACAGCCTATGATCTGCAACAAGGGAAGCCACCGCGATGAGAGACGCATGGACCGCAGCTAGCGAAACTCCACGCATATCAGCCAAGACACTGCATGGCCAAAAATAAAAATGAAATGTGTTCTTTTAAAGTCTACAAATACAAATGTTGGTGAGGATGTAGAGAAAAGGAGCTCTGGTACACTGTTGGTGAGAATGTAAATTGGTGCAGCTACTGTGAAAAACATTATGAAGTTTCTTAAAAAACTAAAAACAGAACTATTACATGATCCAGCAGTAACAATCCTTTATAGTTAGAGGCCACTCTCTTCCTGTGAGAGATTAAAAAATGATATTTACAGTGAAAGGTTAAGTAACATGTACAAGGTTACCAAACTTGCAATAATAGGAGGGAATAAAAAGCTAAAGTCTTAATCATTTTACTCCACTATTCTTTACAATTACTGTCTTTCCTTTCTTCTTACATCTTGAGGGTTTTTTTTTTTGTTTTTTTTTTTTTTTTTTTTGACAGACTTGGGGAATTAAGAAATTTGTGAACATTTTCAGGGAAACCGCAGCTAGCGAAACTCCACGCATATCAGCCAAGACACTGCATGGCCAAAAATAAAAATGAAATGTGTTCTTTTAAAGTCTACAAATACAAATGTTGGTGAGGATGTAGAGAAAAGGAGCTCTGGTACACTGTTGGTGAGAATGTAAATTGGTGCAGCTACTGTGAAAAACATTATGAAGTTTCTTAAAAAACTAAAAACAGAACTATTACATGATCCAGCAGTAACAATCCTTTATAGTTAGAGGCCACTCTCTTCCTGTGAGAGATTAAAAAATGATATTTACAGTGAAAGGTTAAGTAACATGTACAAGGTTACCAAACTTGCAATAATAGGAGGGAATAAAAAGCTAAAGTCTTAATCATTTTACTCCACTATTCTTTACAATTACTGTCTTTCCTTTCTTCTTACATCTTGAGGGTTTTTTTTTTTTTGTTTTTTGTTTTTTTTTTTGGCAAGACTGGTGAATAGAAGAATGTCTGAACTATTACAGGTAAATATGTTTGTATGTGTGTGTGTGTGTATACATATGCATATGTATATACACATGTATTTATATGTATGTGTGTGTGTATATATATATATATGATTACCACTAGTGCCAATATACATATATTGTATGTATATGTACATACAAGCAGGGGACCTAAAAGACACGAGTTCTGTCCCTGAGTCAGGAAGATCCCTTGAAGAGGGAAATGGCAACTCCCTCCAGTATTCTTGCCTGGAGAATTCCATGAACAGAGGAGCCTGGCAGAATACAGTCCATGGATTGCAAAGAGTCAGACACAACTGAAGTGACTTAGCAAACACACATGCATGCAAAAGTGTCACAGGAATTGGAGAAATTCCATTGTAAGAAGTGCAAGATAAGGTGCTTGCCATCACAGAGCCAGACTCCATATAGGGAGAGTATCCATGCATTAATAAAATCTCAAGAAGGTGACAATGTGTCCAAAATGAGTAATTCAGAAAGCATATGCTTCCATAGTTCTGCACAAACTACATGAGCATCAGTACCTAATTGGTCCATTGTGGATCCAGAGCCTCGACTGGCCAATCAGTATTCTTCAGTGAGCCACACATATCTGGACTGTGTTTGAAAGAGTCAAAAAGGACCATGAATGGAAGGCAAGTGTAACGCCAGCTTAACCACTGTATGTTAGTTGTATGGAAATATGTGATAACAGGGCAGAAGCCCTAACAAGAGTCAGAGAACACACGGAGCAAATCTGAGAGCTCCAAAAAGCATCTACTTCTGCTTTTTTGACTATACCAAAGCACTTGACTGTGTGGAGCACAACAAACTGCTGAAAATTCTTAAAAAGATGGGAAGACCAGACACCTTTGCTGCCTCCTGAGAAATCTGTATGCAGGTCAAGAAGCAACAGTTAGACTGGACAGGGGACAATGGATGGGTTCCAAATTGGGAAAGGAGTATGTTAAGGCTGTATATTGTTACCCTGTTTATTTAACTCACATGAAGAGTACATCATCTGAAAGGCAGGGCTGGATGAAGCACAAGCTGGAATGAAGATTTCCAGCAGAAAAATCAATATCCTCAGATATGCAGATGACACCACCTTTATGGCAGAAATTGAAGAACTAAAAGAGCCTCTTGATGAAAGTGAAAGAAGAGAGTGAAAAAAGCTGAGTTAAAACTCAACATTCCAAAAAGAAAGATCATGGCATCCAGTCCTATCACTTCATGGCAAATAGATGGATAAACAACACAAACAGTGATAGACTTTATTTTTTTAGGTTCCAAAATCATTGCAGATTGTGACTGCACCCAGGAAATTAAAAGACATTTGCTTATTGGAAGAAAATCTATGACCAACCTAGACAGCATATTAAAAAGTAAAGATGTTAACTTGCCGACAAAAATCCAACTAGTCAAGGTTATGGTTTTTCCAGTAGTCATGTATGGCTGTGAGAGTTGGACTATAAACAAAGCTGAGCACCAAAGAATTTATGCTTTTGAACTGTGGTGTTAGGAAAGACTCGAGAGTCCCTCAGACTGCAAGGAATTCCAACCAGTCCATCCTAAAGGAGATCAGCCCTGGGTGTTCATCGGAAGGGTTGATGCTGAAGCTGAAGCTCCAATACTTTGACCTGGTGAAAGAACTGACTCTTTGCAAAACACTGATTCTTGGAAAGATAAAAGGCAGGATGAGATGGGGCTGACAGTGATGAGATGGTGGGATGGCATCACTGACTCAATGGACATGAGTTTGAGCAAGCTCTGGAAGTTGGTGATGGACTGGGAAGCCTAGTGTGCTATAGTCCATGGGGTCACAAATAGTCAGACATGGTTGAGTGACCGAACTGAACTGAAGACACTGGAACCCATGTGGATAGACTGAATAATCTAATTTTCAAGGTGTAAGAGTATGCTTTGCACACATAGTTATAGTATCCTTCAATCTGAAAGCCTTAAAGGAGGCTCAGTGGTAGAGATTGCACCACAATTCAGAAGCTGCAGGAGATGAGGGTTCAATCCCTGGGTGGGAAGATCCCCTGGATTAGGAAGTGTCAACCCACCCCAATCTTCTTGCCTGGAGAATCTCACAGGCTGAGAATCCTGGAAGACTACAGTCCGTATGATTGCAAACAGTCAGACACAACTGAAGCAACTGAGTATGAATGCATTTTGTTTTCTCCAGTTCTCCTTCAGCTTCTTTCTCTCGACGTATGTGTATATGTGTATATATATATAAACGAGTGAGTGAAAGTTGCTCAGTTCTGTCTGACACTTGTGACCCAATGGATTATACAGTCCATGGAATTCTCTAGGCCAGAATACTGGAGTGGGTAGCCTTTCCCTTCTCCAGGTGATCTTCCCAACTCAGGGATCGAATCCAGGTCTCCTCCATTGCTAGTGGATTCTTTACCAGCTGAGCCACAAGGGAAGCCCTATATATATGTATACATAAACATATTTGACATCTCAGATACTTACATTTCCAATATGGGAATATATTTTTTTGCTGGGTAATGCAACTATTTGAGTTAACAATTCTTAATGTAAACTGTAAAACATTATCTTCAATAATATTTAGATGAAAATTCCCAAGAATTTAGTTGGTCAACAAAGTCAATAATTTATTGATAAATAAGAGTCAAGTACTAAAATTCCAGAATATTTGGATATTGTACAAAAATTAGGTCTTTGTGTCAAAATCCTCTTTGTGAAGAGGCTAAAATTATAAAGATTAGTAGACTGAAACTGAGTCAAACACCTAGAGAAAGCTTAGCCATCTTTGACCGAAGTATGTTCTGTCATAAAGGATGCATAATGGATAATACTGGTTATAAAATTCATATGCAAGTGCTGCCATTTTTTGTGAGACTAATTAATAAACTGTGCATTGTGGAGTTGACTCAGATTATATTACTTTTTGATAATCAGGTCAGGTATATGAGCATTATTGTGGAAATAATATATTTTAGCATTGTAATAGGTTAAGGTTTTGTATATAATCAGTCCCATATGTATTTGATACTATAACTAGTAGGCATAGGTAAAAAACATATTAGAAATAACACTGTTTTCTAGGTAAATAATCTTTAAAAACATTGGTTATGTATGAATATTATAGTTGAAATATTAAGAACAGTCAGAAATGCATATGATATATGCCAACTAAGTCTATTAAATCTGGAGTAGATAAATACATGTTTCAGATTTTCCCAAGTAAAAAAAATGGGACGAGGAAGTGTCAGAAACAGGGTTCAGTTCAGTGCAGTTCAGTCGCTCAGTCATGTCCGACTCTTTGCGACCCCATGAATCACAGGACACCAGGCCTCCCTGTCCATCATCAGCTCCAGGAGTTCAATCAAACTCATGTCCATCAAGTCAGTGATGCCATCCAAACAGCTCATTCTCTGTCATCTCCTTCTCCTCCTGCCCCTAATCCCTCCCAGCATCAGGGTCTTTTCCAGTTAGTCAACTCTTTGCATGAGGTGGCCAGATTATTAGAGTTTCAGCCTTAGATCAGTCCCTGCAATGAACACCCAGGGCTGATCTCCTTTAGAATGGACTGGTTGGATCTCCTTGCAGTCCAAGGGACTCTCAAAAGTCTTCTCCAACACCACAGTTCAAAAGCATCAATTCTTTGGTGCTCAGCTTTCTTTATAGTCCAACTCTCAGCTCAAAATAAAGAAGGGAAGAATAAACAAACAGATGTATTTTATGCAAGACATATGAAAATTTAGGGTTTATTTTATAATTGAGGTTTAGATATGTTAAGTCAGTGTTCAAGATCTTAATGCCAGTAAGTGGCAGAATCATTAATAGTTACTTCCTGGTGTCCACATCAACTTTTTTTTTTCCCCATTTATTAAATCATCTCCCACTTTTAAGGTTAATAAAACAAACACAGACTTTTTAAAATTCTGCTTTGCAATTGCAACATAAATATTATTGGAAAATATTGAAAAATAAAGAATTCTAACAGAAACTAAACAAAGGTTACTAATATATCCACTGCTTGTAATATGCAGCTTCTGCTATGGCATTTTTATGGATATATTTAATTTTACATACTAGGAAACATTCTATAGATACCTCTTTAAAACACATATTTCCCTTTTTTATATAATTTCACATGCCAATAGTATTATTCCACCTCAATATTTTAATGGATTCATTCATTTACTTAACTGCATATTATTGGATAGTTGTGATTTCTAACCTTTATTAACAACAATACTATGATAAATGTACTTTCAGCCACTCCTTTATGAATATCTCTAATTTCTCATATAAATTCAGAGAGAATTTGTTCAGTTGAAAAGAGAAACATTTCCCTAACTACTGACATATTGCTAAATTAATACCTTCTCATTAGCCTCACAGACTCAATGGACATGAATCTGAGCAAACTGAGAGACAGTGAAGGATAGGGAAGCCTGGCGTGCTGCACTCCCTGGGTCATAAAGAGTCAGCTATGACTAAATACCTTCTCATTAGCCTCACAGACTCAATGGACATGAATCTGAGCAAACTGAGAGACAGTGAAGGATAGGGAAGCCTGGCGTGCTGCACTCCCTGGGTCATAAAGAGTCAGCTATGACTTAGCAACTGAACAATAGCAAACAAGCTACTTAATGTTTTTACTCATTTAGATTCTCAAAAATATGATATGAAAGCATCCATAGCTCATTTCAAATTATTGCTAAAACTAGATAAAACTTTACCAACAACAAATAATAAGCTTTTCCAGTCTTATGTGAAAAGCAGACTACCTCGGAGATTGAACTGGTGTGTGCTTGACTACTAGTGATGATGGGAATGTTTTCACTGTTTTATTGATTTGTGTGTGTGTGTGTGTATCTTCCTTATAAGAGAATAATTTAAGCCTATTTATCTATTGGTGTTTTCAGCTTATTCATAAAATAGAACTTTCAGATATGAAAAGCCTTTTTAGGGTGTGTTTGCTCCCTTTTCCAGTTTTAGCCTTTTATCTTGGTAGCTAATTTTATAATCAGATGGCTTATGTTTAATGTAGTTAAATGTGCAAACATTTTGAACTTTTCATGTATGTTTGGCAAAGACTTCACCAGAATTTAATTAAATATCTTTATGTCTTTCTACATTTTCTATCTCTTTTTGTTTACATTTTTAGATTCAAATATTTAACAGAGGTTGGAAATGGCAACCAACTCCAGGATTCTTGCCTGGAGATCTCCATGGACAGAGGAGCTTGGAGGGCTGCAGTCTATAGCGTCACAAAGAGTCAGACACAACTGAGAGACTGTTGATGATGATGATGATGCTTGTCATAATGAGTTTTTCTTTTGTTTTGTTTTACTCCTGATATTGTTAGGCAACATCCCAGTTGTCTAGGCTCATTGAAAGCTTATTATAATATATTGTTTATCTTATTTAATTTTCTATCACTATGTGTTAGGAAGGCTTGTGACAGAATTATGCTTATTACACAAATCATTAATGATTCATTCCAGAACTTTGTGAAGGATAGAAAGAACTCAGTCTATAAGAGAAACTAAATAAGGCTAGTGCTAACTGTCCTAGTAAAATGTGTAGACACCCCTGCACATACTATGTGACAAGCTTGTTCTAAACTTTAGTTCAGTTCAGTCTCTCAGTCGTGTCCGACTCTTCGCGACCCCATGAATCACAGCACATCCAGCCTCCCTGTTCATCACCATCTTCCAGAGTTCACTCAGACTCATGTCCATCGAGTCCGTGATGTCATCCAGCCATCTCATCCTCTGTTGTCCCCTTCTCCTCCTGCCTCTAATCCCTCCCAGCATCAGAGTCTTTTCTGATGAGACAACTCTTTGCATGAGGTGGCCAAAGTACTAAAGTTTCAGCTTTAGCATCATTCCTTCGAAAGAAATCCCAGGGCTGATCTCCTTCAGAATGGACTGGTTGCATCTCCTTGCAGTCCAAGGGACTCTCAAGAGTCTTCTCCAACACCACAGTTCAAAAGCATCAATTCTTGGGCTCTCAGCCTTCTTCACAGTCCAACTCTCACATCCATACATGACTACTAGAAAAACCATAGCCTTGACTAGACGGACCTTATTCGGCAAAGTAATGTCTCTGCTTTTGAATATACTATCTAGGTTGGTCATAACTTTTCTTCCAAGGAGTAAGCGTCTTTTAATTTCATGGCTGCTATCACCATGTGCAGTGATTTTGGAGCCCAAAAGAAGAAAGTTTGACACTGTTTCCACTGTTTCCCCATCTATTTCCCATGAAGTGATGGGACCGGACGCCATGATCTTCATTTTCTGAATGTTGAGCTTTAAGCCAACTTTTTCGCTTTCCTCTTTCACTTTCATCAAGAGGCTTTTTAATTCCTCTTCACTTTCTGCCATAAGGGTTAGTAAACATGTAATTTCAGGTCCCTAAATATCCTTATCAGGTAAATAGTATAAACACCCTGATTATAGATTAAATAAAAATACTGAGGCAAAAAGTCACACAAATAAAAGTAGACAGAAGTAAGATTCAAAAAGAAGCAAGGTGACACCACTGGCTATACTATGAATCATGACACTGGATTTTCCCATAAGCAAAGAAAATAAAGGAGAGAAGAAGACAAGGAGGAGGAAGTGGGAGGGGAGGAAGAGGGGGGAGGATGGGGGGGAAGAAGAAAGGTTAGAGCAGAAAGTGAAGAGAGAGGTTAGGGGAAGAAAGGACTGGGGTGGCTGAGGCTAATGGGGGACTGAGAGGAAGACGAGAAAGAAAGTAATCAAAAAATGCACACAGTAGGAATATGCCCTTTCAGAACAGCTTTGATGTTTTGTTTTGTTCTTTTTTTTTTTTTCCTTGCATAGTCTTTAAAAAACAAACCCTAGAACTAGCTAATTTGAAAATGAAGTATATTCACAGGGAAGTATGTCCAAAGGTAAAGAGCAGCATTCTCCAAGAGACACAGCACTGTAAAATACTAGTGACCTTACATCCCCAAAGATGCTTAAAATGTATGGTTATTGGGGTCACATTAAATTAAATCCTTTCCCTAAAGTTCACAACAGATATTTTAATACATCAGCACCATATGGATAGTGATTAGGGAGGAGCTAACTATAGAATCTCACACCAGCTTTTCTCAGACATATTTCTATTCAAAAACAATAATACTTTCATATACCATACTACAAATTAGAAGCTGCAACAAAATAAAGTCATAGAAAACAGCTCTAGAATAAAAGTTAATGTAAAATTCTCAGATTGTTATTATATTTTGATATATACACCACATGTGTGTACACACAGGCATACGTATATACCTCCTATTCCAGAATTTATATATCAACTGCTGGTAAAATGTCTTTGATACTGACTTTGAGTAACAGAATAATTTACTGAAGACAGGAAAAATCATTTGAAGCAATTCAAAGCTGAAGAAAGTCAAGAAAATTCAAGTATTCAACATTAAGATTTCCAAGATAGGAATAAAGAGGGGGATCCAAAGGAAGGTAGGTAAATGAAATTTTGATATGTTTTATTTTCCAGAATGGCAACTCATTAATTGATTAATGAGAGTTATTAAAAGGGTTAATTATATTTGTTGAATTTATTTCTTATCACTTAACTTTACAAATCCCTAGTGATATCAATTTACTTTCCAACCTATACACAAACTGTTAAAATGGAATGGCCGGTTTATGCCCTACCTTCATAACCTCTGATGTGGACACCACCCAAATGTTTCACCATGGTGCTGGAAAAGTGTATACAATTTTCTAAAAGATCTGCATTTTGCTTAACCCCAGGTATTGAAAATACAAAAGCTATTTGCGGAAGGATTGAGAGTATCTAAGCTCTTTAGATATTTTCCTGCCTGAAACTTGTTTTAAATTCAGGTCAGAAAAGCTAGTGTAATATTAGAATTGAAAAGAGCAACGGTGTTTTGACATTGTATATCTTGGCATAAACCTTGCCTCATTCACAGTATGAGATGTCATGAAACTCAACTTAGCATAACATAAAATCAAGTCGGTTAAAGGAGTTCAAACAGCAAACTTCACACTGTCTCTGGTGACCAGCATCTAGTTATGCAACAAGACTGTGACAGAATAAAATCATCAGGCCAGTATTCATTCAATATTTATTTTGCACCTGCTATGTGCCAAGGGCTGTGTCAAGGACATAGAAATTCATACACCATTTCTCATTTTCAAGGAGAGAATGAGCTGACAAATAGCATTTACTGAAAAGTCAGACACTAACCTGAGCATTTTACATATATTGTTTTTAAACTCTTCCATGGGGTTTTGCTGGTGACTCAGATGGTAAAGAACCTGCCTGCAAGACAGGAGACTCAGGTTTGATCCCTGGGTGGGGAAGATCCCCTGGTGAAGTAAATGGCAACCCATTCCAGTAATCTTGCCTGGAGAGTTCCATGTACAGAGGATCATGGTGGGCTATAGCTTACAGGGTGGCAAAGAGTCAGATACAACTGAGAGACTAACAGATTTACTTTCATTAACCTCATGAATTAGATCATATTATTATTTTACAGAGGTATAAGGAGGATCTCCAAAATGCTGACAGGATTATCTAAGGCACTTAACCAGCAAGTGGCTAACAAATATTTAGAACAAATTGCCTTAACCACAAGATCTTAATGCTTTGAATTAGAATATTTCTTCTTCATTCACTGAAAGAGACAACCTCAAAATGCAAGAAATAATTCACTGTGCTATGCACTTTTCACATATGTATACAAATTACTACATAAGAGTAGAGGAGGGCATGGAATTATGCCCTGAGACTGTTTTGGAGCGAAGAATGGGGTTTTAACCGGGTCTTAGACCTTGAGATCTAGCCTTATCTTTCTGGGGCCTGGCATGGATTGGCACCCCTCCTGGACAAGCTGTAAGTGACGGGGCAGCAACAACGAGGTGGTTGCAAGAGAGACGTCCTCAGCTGGCCTCCTGCAACTCGCGGCCAGGCAGCAGTTTCTGCCTGCCGATTTCCAGCAAAACATGGCAAACACAGAATCGCGACACCGAACAAGGACAAGATGCACCTGCCAAGTGCCCCTGCACATCTGGGGCAGCCCGCGAGTTACGTGCAGCTCTATAACGTGCTGACGTGAAGGATGCTGGGAGGAGGGTCCACAGCTGGACCACTCCATCCTAACCTGACAGCCTGCGCACATGCTCACCCTGTTCTGTATCTCTAGCCACACTGCAGAACCCCAGACCACGGACAGGCCTCCCTGCACTTGGCCTCTGAGTTGATGGACCCAAGCACTTTACTCCCGGCGGCCCTTCCTTCCACCAGGACTTGAGGCTTCTGCCACCCTTCCTTCTCACCAACCTGTCAGCCCTCACGCTGCACGTATTTTCGGGGCTTTGGAGCCCTGAGGCCGTGGTTAACCTACCACATGGGAAACTTTAGGAAGAGTTCTGGTGCTCTGAAGGGGTTTACCATGCTTCTTCTCCTCCTCTTTGATGGGGTGCTGCCACAGAAGGTCTTGGCCTCCCTGCTCCTTGTTCTAGTCCCTGCTGGGCTGAAAAGGTGCCCTTCTCCCAAGACACCGGGGGATTGTGACCTAGGGGAGGGAACTGAGACACATATCGCCCCTCCCATAAGCATGGCGTAAGCGAGGTGAGCCCATCACCTGCCCCACAGCTGGGGGCTTAAGTGACTGTGAGCTACCAGAGATCAGAGAGGGAGCAGAGATATATACATGACCTGTGACTGGCCTAGTCATTAAAAAATATTCCCTGGAGTTAGGTTTTTCTAACCCCATGTTGTTAATAAATTATTTTTCACAAGTACACCCACACACAAACCAGCACAACAAACAAAAACCATATTTTCTAGGAGAAAGTAGCAGCTTCTTAAAAGCATGACCTAGTTTAGGAAACACAAAAGAATTCTTTTTGCATTCTAAGAAGGAAGGAAATACAAGCGTCGTACTAGAAATCCAGATAGGGCCAAAGAGTGAAAGGCCTTGGAGGCCATTTCAAACAAACTTTTTTTGTTTTTTATAGGAAATGAGGGAGTCGGATATGTTTTTAATATGTGTGCTAAGTCTCTTCACCAGGCTCCTCTGTCCATGGGATTTCCCAGGCAAGAATCCTGGAGTTGGTTGCCATGCCCTCCTCCAAGAGATGGTCCAGACCCAGGGACTGAACCCACCTCTCTTTCCTCTCCTGTTTCGGCAGGATGGTTCTTTATGACTAGTGCCATCTGGGAAGCCCATGCTTTTAATATCAGGGAGACACAAACATGTCAGCATTTATTCACACTTTAGAAATATTCTTTAAACACACAGTAATTGTTTCACTTATAAAATTTTAAATTTACTTGGAAATATTTTGGCACCATTGATTTTCACACAACAAAAATAGCTGAGGTGGATATGTGTGACAGGGAAGATATTTGGGATCAAATGTTTGTGAAATATTTCACAAATGCAGCATTTTACCTGCAAGAAAAAAACACCAGAAAATTTCCTTTGTGAAAGTGAGTGTGGTAATGTCTTTGTCACTTTTGAGTTTCAAGTAAGAGATCAAAAACAGTTGATCATTCTTAGGTAGCGGTGTGTCACAGAGACAGATGTTTGGAGATGACTGAGCTCTTCTTTTTTACTAGTTGAAAGAAGTAGTATATAATTGTCTACCTTTTGTGTATAAAAGGAGGAAAATAGAAATAAAAAGTCATGTTTTATTTATTTTGTTGGTTTCTCCTTTTATAACAAAGGTGTTTATAAGACTTTAAATGAACCCTAATGCTAGAAAGTACTATTCTAGAAACTTTAGTGTTATCCTAGTACTGAAAATACTTTTTAAAATCTTACTACAAACATGGTAATGAATACATTTTAATTTCTTTTATTTTTACCACTTTGTATCTGTGCTCAAATTTCTTTAAGTGTTTGCTCTTCTGATTTTAGGTTCTATCATTCATTCAAAAACAGTACTGTTTCCAATTTTTCTGTAATACTTAATATTTTCTAAATTTGGTCTGTTGTGAAATTTGATAATCAGGCCACTTACATTTGGAATGGCATTTTAAATGATTTTTATAAAGGGAACTTACATATTCAAGAAAATTTCACTACATATTCTTGTAGAACAATGCATTGCAGTTACTTGGTTGAGAGAGAAGATAAAATGCACGTGTGCATATATGTATAGCCGTGTGTGAGTGTGTGTGCACACTTTCTGTAAGCCTTCTCAGGTGCCACTTTTCAACTGAGTGGATTTTTCAATGATCATTTGGTATACATTGGAAGCAAAGATTATTTTTACTTTGTGAGAAAACTAAGAGCTAGTGCCATTTTATGCTTTTGTACTTTTATTTCACTTGTTATTCAGTGCATGTAAAAGAACACATTAAAAAAATACAAACATTTCATGAGATAAAATATATATATAATGAAAAGGTCCATATCTGGCTTCTTGGCTAATCTTATTCCATAGCAACCACTGAGTCTGAGTCTTTGAATATATTCAGATATATTTTATGTATCAATTTATAAATATAATTATTAAGTATATCTATTGAGTGGCTTTTAAAATATGTGATTAGTGACAAAGTGTATAAGCTGTCTCTTATACACATCTTAAAAAACAAACCCTAGAACTAGCTAATTTGAAAATGAAGTATATTCACAGGGAAGTATGTCCAAAGGTAAAGAGCAGCATTCTCCAAGAGACACAGCACTGTAAAATACTAGTGACCTTACATCCCCAAAGATGCTTAAAATGTATGGTTATTGGGGTCACATTAAATTAAATCCTTTCCCTAAAGTTCACAACAGATATTTTAATACATCAGCACCATATGGATAGTGATTAGGGAGGAGCTAACTATAGAATCTCACACCAGCTTTTCTCAGACATATTTCTATTCAAAAACAATAATACTTTCATATACCATACTACAAATTAGAAGCTGCAACAAAATAAAGTCATAGAAAACAGCTCTAGAATAAAAGTTAATGTAAAATTCTCAGATTGATATTATATTTTGATATATACACCACATGTGTGTACACACAGGCATACGTATATACCTCCTATTCCAGAATTTATATATCAACTGCTGGTAAAATGTCTTTGATACTGACTTTGAGTAACAGAATAATTTACTGAAGACAGGAAAAATCATTTGAAGCAATTCAAAGCTGAAGAAAGTCAAGAAAATTCAAGTATTCAACATTAAGATTTCCAAGATAGGAATAAAGAGGGGGATCCAAAGGAAGGTAGGTAAATGAAATTTTGATATGTTTTATTTTCCAGAATGGCAACTCATTAATTGATTAATGAGAGTTATTAAAAGGGTTAATTATATTTGTTGAATTTATTTCTTATCACTTAACTTTACAAATCCCTAGTGATATCAATTTACTTTCCAACCTATACACAAACTATTAAAATGGAATGGCCGGTTTATGCACCTACCTTCATAACCTCTGATGTGGACACCACCCAAATGTTTCACCATGGTGCTGGAAAAGTGTATACAATTT
>SJYC01135974.1:0-26583 GCA_006408675.1 Madoqua kirkii
ATGTGTATAAGAGACAGATATTATACTATATTCTTTACATCAAATTTGTTAAGGTATATAACTGTCATTTTATAGACTATGAATTTAAGACCAATGGAATATAAGAAAGTTATCTAATATTACTCATCTGTTAATGTCAAGCCAGGATTTGAAGTTTCAATAGGGCTTAATTTGTACTTCACACAGACCATTCATATCAAATGTATTTTTGTTTACAGTTAAGTATTTGAAGCCAGTTAGTTTTTATTAAACTACGTATGTGTAAAGTCCCTCAAAGATGTAGCTGTGTTATCTTATCTCCCATTACTGAATCACCTTGCTCTTTTGAAGGGCACTTTCCAGCAGAAATGTGATATAGATATCAAAATAAGTGATGATGCAGAAGAAAGCTAAAGAAAGCAAATTTATCAGAATACACTATAATAATACACAGTGATTTATTTCCTGATTTTCTTTTTACTTCAACTGTAGTTGTAATGTCAATTTCTCTATAGTACCCTGTGGGATTTATAAGCTATTATTGATGCCAGCGCTTTACTTCCCATGGAGTCCTCATTCTTTTAGAAATAAAATTAGAGGAAGTAGAAAAAAGTCACTCAAAGAATCTCAAATTTGTGTCCTGTGAAAATTTATTCTCTAACCTGTCTTCTGCCTTTCTTGCCAAGATTCTGGACTTTCATGCACTTTTTGCTGACTCTGTGAAATTTATATTCTTTTCTCTGACTCCTTCTGAGATAGAACATGGACGGATGTCTACTCCCAACAATAAATCAGTTGCTCTATGCACAAAGAACATTTGTTCCAGTAAATATTTTTCCTTGATTCCTCAGCAAAGTATGAGCCAAAAACTAAAGTCAAGCCCATGAAATGACATGGGGTTGATGCCATCGGAATGTTTTATGTTGATTGATTCCCTCAAAGATGTAGCTGTGTTATCTTATCTCCCATTACTGAATCACCTTGCTCTTTTGAAGGGCACTTTCCAGCAGAAATGTGATATAGATATCAAAATAAGTGATGATGCAGAAGAAAGCTAAAGAAAGCAAATTTATCAGAATACACTATAATAATACACAGTGATTTATTTCCTGATTTTCTTTTTACTTCAACTGTAGTTGTAATGTCAATTTCTCTATAGTACCCTGTGGGATTTATAAGCTATTATTGATGCCAGCGCTTTACTTCCCATGGAGTCCTCATTCTTTTAGAAATAAAATTAGAGGAAGTAGAAAAAAGTCACTCAAAGAATCTCAAATTTGTGTCCTGTGAAAATTTATTCTCTAACCTGTCTTCTGCCTTTCTTGCCAAGATTCTGGACTTTCATGCACTTTTTGCTGACTCTGTGAAATTTATATTCTTTTCTCTGACTCCTTCTGAGATAGAACATGGACGGATGTCTACTCCCAACAATAAATCAGTTGCTCTATGCACAAAGAACATTTGTTCCAGTAAATATTTTTCCTTGATTCCTCAGCAAAGTATGAGCCAAAAACTAAAGTCAAGCCCATGAAATGACATGGGGTTGATGCCATCGGAATGTTTTATGTTGATTGAAAAATGTGGGAGACTAATGTTTCTCAGGGAATCATTCAGAGAAATATGTTTGGTATAAGCCCTACTGTAAGACAACTACCAATTTTCAAGTTGCTAAGAGAATAAAAGTGAAAAAAAAAACTGTTAAAATAAAAATCAAAAGTTAAAAAAAATTATATTAACTAGTACTATGAGTTTGTTCATTTTTAGAATTATGGGAAATTAGATTGGGATCATTCCCTGATCCTTTCTTGAGGAAGGAAATAAATATTATACCATTATCATGTTTTATGAATGAACATTGTCTCACCATAACAGAAGCATTAGAATGCTTTTCAGATTTTTTTGAAGGATGAGGTAAGATGTTAAAAATAATTTAAGTGACTCAGAAAGGAAAGGCTTTATTCAGCTGATGCAAATCAGGAAGAATATGAAGAGCAGGAGGTTCCCAGTAAAGCAGGGTCAGGATTTTTATGGAATCGAGAAAAGCTCCATGCCTATCCTTGTAGTTTGGACATAAGCTGTTTTTATTATAACCAAAATAACTAATGTGGACCATTGCTGTCTCCATGTTCCTTGCTCAAAACACCAATAACTATTACAGAAATATTTCCTGAGGACTATTTTTGCAAACCTTGCATTTAATCAGCTAATCAAGATGGGAAAGATAACTAGCAAAAAAAAAAAAAAAGGAGAATGAAAAGCGGCTAAAGGCAGAAAGCAAAAGAGGAACTGGGACCCTCTCATGTTGGAGCTAACATTTTTTTACATTAATGTTTTAAAGCAAGGTAAAGTATTTTTTTCCCTTAAAATATATACAGCTTTCTTTGTTTTGTGTTTGTGTCTGTATATGTATGCCTGTATATACACACACATGTAATCTGTGGAGCTGAGTTAAATCAAACCACAGAAACACTGCTTTAGTTTCTAGGATTAGGAAGAATGATATACATTCCGACTCAATAGAGAATTTGCTCTTTCTTTACTACTTATATTTGGTTAAATTCCCAGAAATAGATCCTGAAATAGTGATTATTATGGAAGTGATTACAAAAATGTTTCATGGAGTAAAAACAGAAGACAGATGCAGAATTAGGATCGGAAATGTAAGGAGGTCAAATTTTGGGTATTTGACAAAAATTTACAGAAGGAAATTAGCTCAATTCAATAGAAAATTCATAAAGTGAGAGTCACATCCTGACCAGGAGACAGAGAAACTGGAGTTTATATTTCCTAACAGGTCCCTCACTGGTTAAGAGCTAAGTCATTGGTTGCAAGTTAGTAGGCACTGTCTTCCATGGTATCTGCAAGTAATATGGCTCCTGTAGCGCCAGGTCTCCTACGGAAGGGGGACCCCAAGTGCTGCATGTTGGGAGTGAAGGCAAACTGGAATCAGTGAGAAATAATGAATGAAACTAGGCGTTTCAAGGTCTAAGAAACTATGACAAAAACTCAAGAAGAAAAATAATGAAGTCATATTTCAGGTTTCTTATTGGGCCAACTAAACTGAAGAAAGCAGCATGCCCTCATATCTGTTCATCTGTAATACAGAACTTAGAACTCATGTTGCAGTAGACAGAGGAAGCAAACACAAGGGCTCCAGTGAGACGGATGCTTGATAGCTAGAGAGGTATGTCTTATTTTGAACTAAAAAATATGAAGAAAAATCATATTATCTCCTCTTCCTCCTGTAGATAAGAGGTAAGAGCTTAGCGTTAAAAGTGAGTACTCCCCAGGATGTCTGAGGCGAAAGAGGATGGGATTTCCCTTTTCTCTTCATCAACATGAAAACTATTCTTATCTTTATTTTACAGATGAGTGTATTTAGGTACACAGAAATAACATTCCCAATGGCAAGTGATAGAATGTCAGTTTGGACCAGGTTCCTACTTTGTGCTATTGCCTTAATGAAGTTACCAGAAGGCACGAATTTTCAGACCTCTTTGTGTCCCCAAAGACAACCAGATTTATCATCTGACAAAGAGAGATGTGTTAACCTTCCACACTGGAATACTGTGAGGAAGATAGACTTCTTCCAGTGAATGGAGCAGCTAAAATTTTCATAGCATTGGAATTAAAAAAGAAAAATTAGAGACAGTGAAGTATGTGGAAAATCTCGATATAACAAATGTTCTGCCCTTTAGTTTCATGATATCCAGTAGAGAATGAAATATAAAATAAGATTTACAAATAATGTTATTAACTCACAACGGGGACTGTAGAGTTATTTGTAAAAATACTGTATAACTTTCTTTTCAAATAATATTCTGTAATACATTAGGCAGATGCCTTTTTCCTAAATGGCAGTGAGTAATTGACCCTTTTCTAAAAGATCTCTCCTTATTTTTTTTTCTTATTAAAATAGACTTTATTTCTTATTTTAGGTTCACAGCAAAGTTGAGCTGAAAGGTACAGATATATTGTATATGCCCCCTGCCCCTACACATGCACACACTCTCATTATAAACATTCCCACTACAGTAATACATTTGTTACGACATATGAACCTTTTTTTGACACATTGTTATTACACAATGTCCATAGTTTACACCAAGGTTCACACCTGCACCTGGATTTATACAGAGTTCAGACAAATGTATAATGATATGTTCTCACTATTACAGTATCATACATGGTAGTTTCGCTGCCTTGAAAATCTTTTCTGCTCTGCCTTTTCATCTATCCTTCTCCCTTAATCCCTGGCAACCATGAATCTTTCTAACAGCGTCACAATTTTTCCATTCCCAGGTCACATAGCTGGAAACATGCCAAGTGTAGACTCCACTAAGTGAAAGATTGGCTTAGTTCCTTTAGTGATACACATTCTCCCTGTCAGGATTTCCCTGGCAATCCAGTGATTAAGACTTGTGCCCCAATGCAAGGGGCACAATTCTGAACCTTGATCAAAATAACTAAGATCTTGCATGCCCCACAGCACAGCCAAAAAATAAAAAAATAAACTGTTTTTTGTCTGTCTGATGCTAAAGCTGAAACTCTGGTACTTTGGCCACCTCATGCAAAGTTTATTTTAGGTTCACAGCAAAGTTGAGCTGAAAGGTACAGATATATTGTATATGCCCCCTGCCCCTACACATGCACACACTCTCATTATAAACATTCCCACTACAGTAATACATTTGTTACGACATATGAACCTTTTTTTGACACATTGTTATTACACAATGTCCATAGTTTACACCAAGGTTCACACCTGCACCTGGATTTATACAGAGTTCAGACAAATGTATAATGATATGTTCTCACTATTACAGTATCATACATGGTAGTTTCGCTGCCTTGAAAATCTTTTCTGCTCTGCCTTTTCATCTATCCTTCTCCCTTAATCCCTGGCAACCATGAATCTTTCTAACAGCGTCACAATTTTTCCATTCCCAGGTCACATAGCTGGAAACATGCCAAGTGTAGACTCCACTAAGTGAAAGATTGGCTTAGTTCCTTTAGTGATACACATTCTCCCTGTCAGGATTTCCCTGGCAATCCAGTGATTAAGACTTGTGCCCCAATGCAAGGGGCACAATTCTGAACCTTGATCAAAATAACTAAGATCTTGCATGCCCCTCAGCACAGCCAAAAAATAAAAAAATAAACTGTTTTTTGTCTGCCTGATGCTAAAGCTGAAACTCTGGTACTTTGGCCACCTCATGCAAAGAGTTGACTCATTGGAAAAGACTTTAATGCTGGGAGGGATGGTAGGCAGGAGAAGAAGGGGACAACAGAGGATGAGAGGGCTGGATGGCATCACTGACTCGATGAACACAAGTTTGAGTGAACTCAGGGAGTTGGTGATGCACAGGGAGGCCTGGCGTGCTGTGATTCATGGGGTCGCAAAGAGCGGGACATGACTGAGCGACTGAACTGAACTATGTCTCCTGCATTGGCAGGCAGGTTCTTTAAGACTAGTAGCATAAATATGGACTATTTCTCCAATTCTTTGGTTCTTACTGATTGATTTATCAGTATTGCAGATCTCCTCATAAATGATTAGGCCTATTTTGTTAGATATGTATTTTATTTTTTCTTTTAGGAGTGCAAATATAAATTGATTTGAGTCTTTCATTTTAAACCCCATTTATTTATTGCTGGTACAGGCATGCCTTGTTTTATTGGATTTTACATTATTCTGCATTGCAGGTACTGTGTTTGTTTGTTTTTTAACAAATTGAAGGTTTGAGGCAAACCTGCATTGAACAGTCTATTCGTGCCATTTTTTTTTTTTCTGAGAGTATTTGCTTACTTTTAGTCTCTATGTGACATTTTAGTAATTATTATAATATTTCAAACTTCATTATTACTGTGTTTCTTATGATGATCTGTGATAAATGGTCTTTGATATTACTATTGTAATTGTTTTTTGGAACCACTAACTGAGGGCTTATAAAATGGCAAATTCAGTTGATAAATGTGTGTTCTGACTGTTCCATTGAAAGACTGTTCCCTCATCTCTCTCCCTCTCTTTGAGCATCTATATTACTTGAGATTCACCATTATTGAAATTAAGCAAATTAAGAACTTTAAAGGACCTCTAAGTGTTAAGTGAAAGGACATATTATACATCTCCCACTTTAGATCAAAAGCTAGAAATGATTAAGCTTGGTGAGGAAGTGATGTCAGAAGCCTAGACAGGCTGAACGTAGGCCTCTTATGCTAAACACTTAGCCACGTTAAGAATGCGAAGGAGAAATTCTTGAGGAGAATTAAAAATGCTGCTCCAGTGAACATATATATGTTCATATATATGATAAGATAACATATATAGGATAAGAAAGTCAATCACTCTTATGGTTGATGTAGAGAAAGTTTTAGTGGTCTGGACAAAAGATCAAACCAACCACAATATTCTCTTCAGTTCAGTCGCTCAGTCGTGTCTGACTCTTTGTGACCCCATGAATCACTGCACACCAGACCTCCCTGTCCATCACCAACTCCTGGAGTTCACTCCGACTCATGTCCAAGTCAGTGATGCCATCCAGCCATCTCATCCTATGTCGTCTTCTTCTCCTTCTGCCCCCAATCCCTCCCAGCATCAAAGTCTTTTCCAGTGAGTCAACTCTTCGCATGAGGTGGCCAAAGTACTGGAGTTTCAGCTTCAGCATCATTCCTTCCAAAGAAAGCCCAGGGCTGATCTCCTTCAGAATGGACTGGTTGGATCTCCTTGCAGTCTAAGTGATTCTCAAGAGTCTTCCCCAACACCACAGTTCAAAAGCATCAACTCTTCAGTACTCAGCTTTCTTCATAGTCCAACTTTCACATCCATACATGACCACAGGAAAAACCATAGCCTTGACTAGATGGACCTTAGTTGTCAAAATTATGTCTCTGCTTTTGAATATGCTATTTAGGTTGGTCATAAGTTTTCTTCCAAGGAGTAAGCGTCTTTTAATGTCATGGCTGCAGTCACCATCTGCATTGATTTTGTATCCCAAACAAATAAAGTCTGACACTGTTTCCACTGTTTCCCCATCTATTTCCCATGAAGTGATAGGACCAGATGCCATGATCTTAGTTTTCTGAATGTTGAGCTTTAAGCCAACTTTTTCACTCTCCTCTTTCACTTTCATCAAGAGGCTGCTTTTTAGTTCCTCTTCACTTTCTGCCATAAGAGTGGTGTCATCTGCATATCTGAGGTTATTGATAAAAGCTAATCCAGATGAAGACCCTAATTGTCTTCAGTTCTATGAAGTTTGAGGTGAGCATGTCACAGGAGAAAAGTTTGAACCAACAGAGATTGGTTCATGTGGTTTAAGGAAAGAAGCCATCTCCATAGCATAAATTGCAAAGAAAGCTAGAAAGGCTGATGCAGAAGCTGTAGCAAGTGATCTGGAAAATCTAGCTTAGACAGTTAATGAATCTGACTACATTAATCAATGAAGTTTTATATAAATGAAACAGTGTTCTATGGGAAAGAGATGCCATCTAGGACTTTCATAGCTAGAGAGGAGAAGTTAATGCCTGGCTTCAAATCTTGAAGGACAGGCTGATTCTTCTGTTAGGGGCTAATGCAGCTGGTGAATTTAACCTGAAATCAGTGCTCATTTTCCACAGTGAAAATCTTAAGGTCCTTAAGAATTATACTGAATCTCTCTTTCCCGTGCTCTAGAAATGGAATAACATGGCCTGGATGACAACATATCTGCTTACAACATGGTTTACTGAATATTTTAAGCCCACTGTTGAGTCTCACTGCTCAGGGGGACAAAAAAAAACCCTTACTTAAAATGCATATGAACACCCCAGAGCTCTGACAGAGATGCATACAAAATTAGTATTGCTTTCATGCCTACTAACACAGTATTCACTCTGCAAGCCATGAATCAAATAGTTTTGACTTTCAAGTTTTATTATTTAAGAAATACACTTTGCAAGGCTATAGCTTTCATAGACAGGCATTCCTCTGTAGTCTCACTGCTCAGGGGGACAAAAAAAAACCCTTACTTAAAATGCATATGAACACCCCAGAGCTCTGACAGAGATGCATACAAAATTAGTATTGCTTTCATGCCTACTAACACAGTATTCACTCTGCAAGCCATGAATCAAATAGTTTTGACTTTCAAGTTTTATTATTTAAGAAATACACTTAGCAAGGCTATAGCTTTCATAGATAGGCATTCCTCTGATGGATCTGGGCAAAGTCAATTAAAACCTTCTGAAAAAGAGTCAAAATTCTAGATGCTATTAAGTACATCTGTGATTCATGAGAAGTGACCCATGATATATGTATTAACAGGAGTTGGGAAGAATCAACCTTCATGGATAACTTTGAGGGGCTCAACTCTTCAGTGGAAGAAGTAACTGCATATGTGGTAGAAATGGCATGAGAACTAGAATTAGGAGCCTGAGACGTGACTAAGTTGCTGCAATCCCATGATAAAACTGTAACAAACAAAGAGTTTCTCCTAATGAATGATCCAAAAAAGTAGTTCCTGAAGATGGAATATACTTTTCGTGAAGATACCTTCAAATTGTTGAAATGACAACAAATATTTAAGATATCACATAAACTTTGTTGGTGAAGCTGCAGCAGCTTTTGAGAAAAATGACTCCCATGTCTGAAAGAAGTTCTACCATGAGTAAATGTTATCAAACAGCATTGCATGGTATAGAGAAATTGTTCATGAAAGGAAGAGTAAACTGAGATGGCAAACTTCCTTATGTCTGATTTTAAGAAATTGCCACAGCCATCTCAACCTTCAGCAACAACCACCCTGATCAATCAGCAGCCATCAGCAGTGAGGCAAGACCCTCCATCAGCAAAAACATTATGATCTGCTGAAGGTTCAGGTCCTGGTGAACACTTAGCACTGAAGTATTTTAAAGTTAAAGTATATGCATTATTTTTTGACATAATGCTATTACACACTTAATAGACTACAGTATGGCTAAACAACTTTTGTATGCACTGGGAAACCAAAAATTTTGACTTTAATATTCTGTTGAAAGAAGTCTAGAAGCAAACCTGCAATATCCTTGACCTATGCTTATGTATATGAAAGCCATCAGTCTTCATATAGCAACCTGATATCCTTCAACCTCATCTGTAATTGCTTACTAGTTACAAGAGTTTTCTGTCAGTTCTTTCATATTTTCTTCATAGCTGATTGCATCACATCATCTATGAACAAAGACAGTTTTACTTACTTTTTCTGAATACATATACTTTTATTTCATTTTTTGTTCTATTGCATTAACTAAGACAATTATTTATTAAATATATATATTTATAAAATATATCCTGCTGTATTACTTAATAATCATATGATATTGAAATGTTAGGGAAAAGAAGAGCTCTTTAGGGCTCCCTGGTCATCTAGTAGCTAAGAATATGCATTGCAATACAGGGTGCACTCCGATTTGATCCCTGGTCTGGGAGGATCCCACGTATCACAGGGCAATTTAGCTTGAGTGCCACAACTACTGTGCCCACATGCAGCAGCAAATGAAACCTACATGCCTGCAGTCTGGCTCCACAAGAAGAGAAACTACCACAAGGAGAATCCCACACACCACTGCTAGAGAATAGTCCCCACTCTCTGCAAATAGAGAAAGCCCACATGCAGCAATGTGAAGGCCCAGCACAGTGATCCATATATACATATAAGAGCTTTAAACCAGACTTGTTCAGTTTCAGAACATAATTTCACTTATCTAATGTACTTTGATTTTATAAACAAGGAAACAAGTTTAAGTGATTTGACCAAGATCACACTAGCTTAGTACTGAAAGGAATACTAACCTTTCTCAAACTCAGACATTTTTAACTGTGAGTGATTTTGTGCCCAGGGGTTATTTGACAATAGATAGAGCCATTGTTGATAGTCACCAGCTGGGAAAAGGGGTTGCCACTGACATCTAGTGGGCAGAGATCAAGCATGCTACTAACTATCCTACAATATAGAGGACAGAAGCTGGCAACCCACTCCAGTATTCTTGCCTGGAGAATCCCATGGACAGATGAACCTGGCAATTAGAGTCCGTGGGGTCACAAAGAGTCGGACACGACTGAGTGATAAATACATACACACAATCAAACAGAAAAGAATCACTGTTGAGAAACTGCTGAGGTTGAGAAATTTTAGGTGCTAGAAGTATTACTTAAGGTAATCCAAAGTACCAACAAATTTTAGTTGCTTACATAATGTCTAATGCAACTGTTCCTGATTAAGAGACTCCCCTTAAATCTGTGATTCAGGTTTCCAGATATTACCTACCACTATATAACATATTACTCTTTCATTTAAGTTAGTCATAAATTAACGTGGTTTCAACAACAACGCATTTATTGTATCTTGTAATTTCTGTGGGCTAGAAATTTGACAGCAGCTTCCCGGGCAGTGCTGGCTCAGAGTTTCTCATAAAGACTCAGATATTTGCTGGAGCTGTGGTCATCAGGAGGCTTGATTGAGGATGAAAACTGGCAATAGCTTCCAAGGGACTCATTGACATAGCTTGCAAATCTGTGCTGGCTATTGTCATGTACTTTAATTTCTTTCCACATGGACTTCTCCACAGGGTTGCAAGGGTATCCCCACAGCAGAGGAAGCAAGTTAAGGGGAAGATGCAATGCTTTTAAAAGCCACACATCACTTCTGCAGCCTCCTCTGTGTCACACAGATCATCTCTGATTCAGTTTTGGAAAGGACTACAGAGAAGCTTGATTACCAGGATGTGAACATTATTGGGGGTCATCTTCACCGCTGGTTGTTACATCTTATTACTTCCAGTATATATCTCACTATATTCTATAGCAGGCTTTAAGGATCACCATTGAGGTCATCTCTATCTCAGCCAAACAAATACGAAAAAAAGCAAAGAAATTACACATAAGGGATTTGGAGGCCACAGCTGGCAGTTGTACACAATCTTTCTTGCTAAATGAAAACCATATAGGTGGATGGAAAATGTAGTTGATGTCTGTGCTCAGAAAGAAAAGTAAACGGGCACGGCATAATATCAACCAAACTATGCCATACCCCCAGGAAGTTACTTAAAGACAACATTTTAGGCAATATCATGCAAAAGTGACATTACTTTTAGAAATCAAAAAGATATGAAACTATTATTGGAGGAACAAACATAATTAATAATCAGACTGAGAGTAACTATTCTATAAAAGTACATTATACAGTTTGGTATCACATTTTAAAAAATTCTAATATTGTAAAAAAAAAAAAACACTTTCAGTCATTAACATAGAAGGATAATTAACATGGGTTAGGTAATTTGTTTGTATCATATAATGTATAACATATTTAACAGACCTGAGAAATAACTATTAGGTGTTCTCGTTTAACCATCAAATATATATTAGTTCACTGTTAGTTCCTTAAAAATATCTGAGATTTTTAATTTTTAAATTTATTTATTTTTAGTATTCTCATTACAAATAAGTATTCTAGGTGGTCTAAAATTTCAGACTTTTCTTTGATCTTGGACAGAAGGATATAATGAAAGTAAAAAAAAAGAGTCTTGAAACAGCACTGTGTTAGGGTGCTTTTATCATATTTGGAAGCAGTTCTGGAGGATGATATCATGCATGCAAATAAAGTAGTGCATCAACAAAGGAATTTAGCTATATAATATTTAAATTACACCAGCTAGAAGATATAAATACCTCTTGAAAGGGCAGATTGTGGTGAAACCTACTGGAAGCCATAATACTGTCTTAAAAAGAAGTCTTTTAGACGCACAGGTACCTCTGCTTATTTCCCACACATATCCTGTGACAAACTACTCAGTGTCATTCAGCTCTTGGAGAGGTGTTTTATGATCAAATGATGATTACTTTAGGGTGATGAGATTTGAAAGGTATGCAAATGTGCTCTTTGATGGAACAGCCATTTACCTATGAAAAGCAACATTACTATAAGACTGATCCATTTAGAAGTAAATGGCAAGCCAAGTGAGCCTCACAGTATTTGTCTGGTTCTTAATCAGCAGCATAGCCAGAAACATCCAGTGCCAGGATCAGAAAATGGCAATTCAGTTAAGCACTGGAAAAGTCTATAATTTTCCAGTCATGCCTAAGAGCTAAACTGGGAGTGGAAAAGACTCTGTAAGACACATAGGGACAATTGTCTCAGAGACAAGACTTGTTCTCACAGACAAGACTTATTTTTCACTAGTCCTCTAGTAAAAGATGCATTTTGTTTGCTTTTGATGTTTGCTGTTGCCGTTTTTTTATCTATTTATTTGTTGTCATTACTGAGAAATTGGATTTACATAGTTTTATATGTGGTTTATACGAGTTTTATCATCCCAAAGACTCATCTTCTATGTATTACCCATAAAAATCATTACTAATGTGTTGGGAACAAATTCTCAAATATTTTTGGTCCATAATCAGTCTGTGAGAAGTAGATTTCCTGGGGTCTCTGTTCTTTTCCAGTTGCTTTGTCACTGTAAGAGCCACCTCTCCCAACATCACCATCTCCAGTGAATGGTGCTTCTTTGGTTAGAAGGTTAACAGTAAAAATATTTTTCTTTCTCCACCACAACTTTCTGTTTCCCTTGCTTATCTGAGTTAAATTAAATTAACATGCACCAAAAGTAAAATGTTAGTTATAGTAATAATGTTATATATTATTCACAGAAGATTCTTCTCTAAAAACTCCATGTAGATTCCTCATTACAGAACCACTCCCCATGTTTTGATATCCACAATAAAAAAAATTATAAACACAGTGAAGAGCTTACCTGGAAACATGAGATGCCTCAACACATCAATTTCCTTTTTTGGTCCATTACAGAAATGACTCCAAATT
Organism: Madoqua kirkii; assembly: GCA_006408675.1. NCBI lineage: Eukaryota > Metazoa > Chordata > Mammalia > Artiodactyla > Bovidae > Madoqua > Madoqua kirkii. The sequence goes on from SJYC01135974.1 coordinate 12,816, forward strand.
GAGGTAGGTATAATAGAATATCTCCTAATTTGTTAACTCTCGTTTATGCCAGGGAAACCACAAAAAGCAAACAAATCAAAATAAAGTCTAATACAGTGGAAAAAGTTTACTTGTGTCAAGCTAAAAGCTGAAAGTCACCACCAATTTTTATCTTTTTACGTTAAGGAACTGCTGAGTGAAACCATCCACCTAGGCCAGGCATGATCAAAACTATTTTCGTGAGTTGTTTTACAATACGAGGTACTAATAAGGAAGAGAATGCGGCTGCCAAAACTAACCAAGAGAATTCAGTGGGGGTTGGGGCAAAAGGAGGGAGGAGATGCCAGCCCATAATATGTCCTGCTAACCTCCCAGGAACCCTTGCTCTGGAATCCATCTTGGCTTAGAGATACATGTGCCACCATGAAGGACCCTGAGTCAAACCAAATATGGGCATAAGCAAGATGACTGGCCAGAGACAACGCGGAAAGCTAACCCCACTACCAGAAAACCGGAGACAGAAAGCCATATATATGGCAGAGTAGCTCTGGGTTTCCCTAACCTGCTCTTCTCCACCAGGTACCCCTTTCCAATAGTCTTTTGCTTTGTTAGTATGTATATCTCCTTGGACAATTCATTTCTGCATGTTAGACAGGAGCCCACTCAGGGGCCTTGGAAAGGGTCCCCCATCAGATAACATTTGTACTGTTATATAGAACCATATTCAAGCGAGATAATCTTCATATACTGTTCCACTCAGTAGTAAGCAAGTAAGGTTTGATGGGGTAAGAAAACTTAGTTTGCTAGAAAAAATATTAGCTTTAGAGTCAGCTATTATTTGAAAACACTGGAGTAATTATTTAATTTCCAAAAGCCTCTGTAACTTCAACATTTAATTTAGAACCCAGGGTTTCTGGGAGATAATACAGAACATACATAAAATTTGTAAGCAGAAGGCTCGTTTAGTTAATTATCAGGGATCAGTTTTCATCATTCAAGGCCATTTTAGGATTTCTGTGCAGTCTCAAAGGAGCCAGGTCCACAGTAAGTAGAAGCAGTTAATTTTTTAATCATCTCAATGTCTTTACTTATACGTCAGCTTTTTATTTATCAAAATTCTTACTGGATCTGTAGCACAGATAAACCAATATAATCTTAACCTCTAATTTCAATCACTTTTGTGATGGAGAATTTCATTGAATTTAAAAACTATTTGCTTCATTTTGCAAGTTTTTAACTTCAACTGTAAAAAAACTTCTTGTCAGCTCTAAGACCTTTCTCTGCATAAGAGAAAAAAATAAATGATATAATGGTGACATTCAAAGATAGTGTTATTTTGAGACAAAAAAGTCTCTGCACAGAATTACATCTATATGATCACTTAAGCAAAGCATATTCTAGAGCCACTGGTGCTTAATTTTTCTTATTTGATTCTAAATTGGGCAGCAGCAAAGCAATATTGTGTTGTCGAAAGAGTACAGACTTTGAAATAAAATTAGCCTAGGGTCCACCCTGTCTCAGTCATTTAAGAATGGTGTAATTTTGCTCATGCCCCCCAGTGGCTCTGAACTTAATTCTCTCCTCATATTATAATTCCTGGTGCTATGATGAAAATGTTCCTATATAAGAACAGTTTCTGTTTCACAAATTCAAACCTTCCAAACTTCTGACTCCCAGCCTGGCAGTCAGGAAAGTTAAAAGTACTGGATAAAATGGATAATGACTGTGCATCTTCATTGATAAACATGTGTCACTGTAATTTTTTTACTTAGAAAAAAGAAAATGTATATGTCAGTATAAAAGCATAAAATATATGCTGTTATATGTGCACACACACACACACACACACACACATGGCATTGTGAACATGTTTTACTCTACTGCAGAAAAAATACAATGATTCTATGTCAGCTCTTGTAGGTGAGATGCTATAGGAAAAGCTCCCTGGTCCATGTTCTTTCTTTATATGTGGTATTTTTGTTTATAAACCCTACTCTTTTTTAAAACATGTATGTCTTTTACATTTAAAAATCACATGAAATTATAAATGAGAAACAAAATTATCCAAAATTCCACCATAAGAAAAGAGAAATAGAGGCTTCCCTGGATGTCTAGTTATAAAGACTCCACACCTCCAATGCAGGGAACTTGGGTTTGACTCCTGGTCAGGGAAATAAGATCCCACAGGCCATGTGGCCAAAATTTTTTTTTTTAATTTAAAAAACAAGAATAAAGAAAGAATTTACATGTCAGTGTAAAAGCATAAAATGTATGCTATTCTATGTGAGCACATATAGGATATTGTGAACGTTGTACTCTACTAGATATTGCAGAAAAAAATACAATGATTCTATGTCAGGAAATATACATATCATATTTGTAATGGCTGCATTGTTTTATTTTGTGTAGATCTACTTTAAAATATATAATCAATTCTCTATTAAAAGCTATCCATAAAATAAAGCTCAGAGATGTTACTGCTTAGGTCACCCAGCTGATGAGTATTGAACCAAAAAATAAACCTTGGTCTTTCTGCTTTTAAAATCCATCTGCCCGAGTACAGAATATTAGTTTGCTTTTCTCACATAGCGTTTCCAGTTACTTGAATGCATGTCATTGACCTAGACAAATCATTTTAGGTTCTAAAAACAAGGTTAATAGTGTGGGTTAAATAGGTCATTTGTTTTTGCCTTCTCATTTCAATGTTATGTATTTGTAGCTCCTGTGATTAGAATGTGAAGACACTAAATAAGAACCCCTTGTTTTACATAATTTTGAAAGTTAACATGGAAAAATTCCACCTAAAAATGCCCTCAGCTGCATTAATAAAAGCATTAGCCCTCAGTTTAGCTTGCAAGGAACTAAAATGAGCAGTTGGAACAATAAAACAATGCTCACCAGTTCCCTGGCATTGTGCAGACCCAGTCATAAAGTGCATGTTATGATGTAACACCCACTGGGTCTAATTATTCCCTTTTATGTACAGAAGAGTACAAGCTGTGCAACCTTTGGGAGTATTGACTACTTAGTAAGCCTTCCATTCCTCTCTCCTCCCACTCTCTGCCCACAATAGGAATTCTCCCATCAAGCTTCCATTTTGCCAGGAGAGAGAATAGAATCTTTGGTAATTGATAGTCTCTGTTCTGGCATGGAGTAGGGCAAAAGCCTGCAATTGTCATTCCTCTACTCAGACACCTTTAATGGATTCTCTCTGCCTAAGAATAAAATATTTAACATGGCCCAGGGCCCTCAAAGATACTGCCCAGTTTGACTTCCCACCCTTGTTCACATCATTACTTCTCTACAACTGTTTTATTCCCTTCTACCAAGTCTGTCTATTCATGGTTCCCCAGAAGCAAATGCTACCATGTAACCTTTCTTAACAGCACTTTGCCTTCCAAAAATGCCTTCAGAACTCTTCTGCTTATATGATTTTTTTTAAAACATAGTCAAGGTAATGTTCCACTGCTCCCTCAAGACTTCCAAACTACCTTGAATTTTATTGACCTTTATTTCTTAGTAGCACTCACTTTCTCTTTCAAGCATCTTTGTATGGTTAGTTTTATATTTTGACCACGTGTTATTTTTCTCTGCCAGTGAAAGAACTGTCCTTTTCTCTATCTTTGGCTGCTTACATTCTGACCTATGGTCTCTGAGGCTCTGAGGTGTTCAAATCTAGTGATTGGTTAATTTTCTGGTACTTGAGAGCTTAACCTTTTATAAGAAAACCTTTCACATTAGAGCAAATAAAGAAAATTTTTTTTTTCTTTACATAATCACAAGGATAACAATCTATAGTTTCATCACTGTTTAAAATCTGGCTTTTATGTTAGACCTGTGTCAGCCCATCTGAGACACCTGAACACCAGTTAGCACCTGTGAATGCAGATGGCACCTATAACCCCTGATAGTTTCAGGTTGGGCTTTCAGGTGGTTCAATGATAAAGAACCCACCTGCCAATGCAGGAGACACCGGCTCGATCCCTGGGTTGGGAAGATCTCTAGGAGAAGGAAATGGCAACTCACTACAGTATCCTTGCCTAGAAAATCCCATGGACAGGGGAACCTGGCAAGCTACAGTCGATGGGGCCACGACTGAACAACAAGAAGCAGAAGAATTTTAAGGTGTATGATAACAACAGAAGCCACTTTCCTCAAAAGAGTTCTTAGGACTCTTTTTATCAAAGACAACTGGGAGAGAAACTAGATTGCTTAGTATGAAAGTGAAATGTTGAACTTTTAACAGTCATGCTTATTTAATACCAGGAATATTTAAAGAGGCCTTTAGCTATTTTGCAGTTCTCATATTATAGGCAAATAGTCATAGTTTATCTTCTTCCTTGCTGCTGTAGGGTCTTCTAAGCCAATCTCAGTAGGTAAATATCAATTGTTCAGCCATAGAAGTCCATAAAAACCAGAGTTCCAGAAAGAGCATAATGTTTTGCATACAGTAATGTGCTTATAAGTGTTTTTATGCCCCATGCAACAAAAATGGAAGTATGAATACCAACAATATGATATTTCAGTTACTCTCTGGGACACTCAATAATATTAGCAATATGTTTCAATCAAGCTCATGCTGTATTTATTAAGGAACTTTATGTGGTTTTCTTTTTCAATTTGAAGCTAAACCATTGCTTAAAAATCTGCAAGTAAATGTGTGGCATCAATCCTTGTATACCAGCCAATGTTTACAACAGCACACCATGGGACATTACTTCCAGAATGACTTGAAAGCCAAACCATGAATTTAAAGGGCTATGTGAGCTCCCATTATCCATTTCCAGCAACTCAGCTAGTTCTATGATAAGTCCCAAATTCATTTATCTTATAAGTTGCCACTCAACTACAGTTCTTTAAGCCACTGAAAGTAAAAAAAAAAAGTTTAGATCAAGTCAGTTTTAGTGAAACTCAAGATGTTCCTCTCCAAAAGGTCTTCCTAGGTAGCACTAGTGGTAAAGAATCTGCTTTTCAAAGCAAGGATATAGGAGATGCAGGTTTTATCCCTGAGTCAGGAAGAGCCTCTGAAAGAGGATTGGCAACCCACTCCAGTATTCTTACCTGGATAATACCTGGACAGAGGAAGCTGGTGGGCCACAGTCATGGGGTCGCATAGGGTCAGACACGAGCACACAGCACACACACCCATTTGTTAAAGAAAGGAATATTTGGTCTGCTTTTATTAACAGATTATGAGCCCAGAATTGATAATAACTTTGAGGTATTCAGTAATCTAGAAATCAGCACAACAAGCTTTTAAACCAAGCTTTTTGGACAGTTTTAGATCTGGTTATTCTATCCATAGAGAATATCAGTTCAGTTCAGTTCAATCACTCAGAAGTGTCTGACTCTTTGCAACCCTATGGACTGCAGCACGCCAGGCTTCGCTGTCCATCCCCAACTCCCAGAGTTTACTCACACTCATGTCCATTGAATCAGCGATGCCATCTAACCATCTCATCCTCTGTTGTCCCCTTCTCCTCTTGCCTTAAATCCTTCCCAGCATCAAAGTCTTTTCAAATGAGTCAGCTCTTTGCAGCTGGTGGCCAAAGTATTGGAGTTTCAGCTTCATCATCAGTCCTTGCAATGAATATTCAGGACAGATTTCCTTTAGGATAGACTAGTTGGGTCTCCTTGCAATCGATTCTTCGGTGCTTAGCTTTCTTTATAAGCTTTCTGTAGAAGACTGATATAATGGATGATGGAGATAGTCTGTCCAGATTCCCCTGGATCCCTCTTATCTTTTTATAAACTCTTCCTTGAGCTTTTGTAAATGGTCTCCACCTGTGATTCTCCTGTGGTTTCCCCTCAGCCTATTGAGGCCCCTTTGCCAAGTAGGCATAGAGTTTAAGAACTTTGGGTGCAGTTCCTAGCCAGCGATACAAAGGTTGAGTGTGAGAGGCCGGTCTCTGGCCTCAAGGCAGAGCAATCCTGAAGACAAGTCTTGCACTTGGGGATTTTCCAGTGAAATCTACTGAAAGGGCCTTCCATGGTGCTTTGTGCAAACCATAGCCTTATTCGGTCCCCTGCCTTCTTTATCATGCCTCTCCCCTTACTGTTCATCTCTGGGGTTTTTCCTAATAAATTACTCAAATACAAATACTCACCTTGAGTTTTGGCTGGAGAACAGCCTGTTTTACACACAGGTGATTAAGTATTAAGTACCATTCTTGATCTACCAATAAAGAGTGATACAAAAATAATTCATTTTATTAGTGATTACTCCTTTGCAATAATAGTTTCTGTTATTGTTCCTTTTGGAAAAAGCAAGATCTTAGGAGTCAAAACAAGGTCCACTATCAGCTTGGCCTCTCCCAGCTGTGCAACACTGGAAAAGCTAACTAGTCATTGTTTCCTCAACTCTATTGGATTAAATCCATAGAAGAATATATATGTCTAGTGCTTTGTTCATAGAACTTTTAATTTTCAAATAGTTTTCTTTTTCTTAGCTACCCTTTTACTAATTTAATAAGGTTTAACCTACCAGAAATATGATACATTCAATAGCAGTAGTAAAATAAGTTAATTTATTAAAGGTAGGCTAAACCATCTCATCCTGACATCTCATCTTTCAAGGAAAAATGAGGGATAGTGAGAGGGTAGGAGATAGAAAGGCATTTAGATGTATTTAGATATATTATGACTACTGCATGGTAAGCAGTAAACCTTTCCTCAGATGCAGAAAGCCAATGCCATTTCCTGTCTTTTCTCCTGAATTGTGGCAGTATAACCAAATTTAACTAGAAATATCATCATAGAAGCAAAATTTAAAATAAAACAAAACTTCAAACGTTCAGGGAAGAATATAGCTTTAAAAGTTTACAGAGAAAAGCAGAGTCACTTGACTGAAACAGTAAGACTGCCTAGCAAGTTTGTCTATGAGGTAGGAGTATTATTGCCCAAATTACTTTGTAATTATAATTATTTGCTTAACTAGCATCTAATGATCTCTTCAGCAGAATTCAGCTCTATCTCAATGAGAAGGCCTGAATGGTCTAAAGATAACCTTATTTTTACTTAATAAAAAATTTTTAAATTAATCTAACTTGAGCAAACACATTTTAAGGAGAGTATTCTAGTCTTTTAATAAGGTTATCTCTGAATTCTGAGAGAGCAGTCTGGAGCAAATTTCTTATCTGTTCCTCACCTTCACTGAAGATTATCAATTATATATGAGTTTGGTAACTGCTGCAACCATTTTAAAATTAGAGTAAAGATGAAGCTTTAACTGAAGAAGGCAAACCAGGAAAATTGCAGAGAAATAAAATTAGAGCAACTCAACTCCAAAGAGAGTCGTTTCTCTGAGCTACTATTTGTGGAAGCTAATAAACTTCCATATTTTACAAATCAATTTAATTGAGCTTATTAGCTTCTTAGAACATTGGTAACAAATTACAGCCAAATGGGTAATTAAAATGCAGAAATGCATTCTCTGAAAATTCTGTTGCCCAAAAGTCTGAAATCAGTGTCCCCACATTGCTGGTTCATTCTGAAGGCTCTGAGGGAGGATCAGTTCCTTGCTCATCTACCATTTTCTGGTGCTTTCCAGCAATTTTTGTCACTCATTGTCATGAGATACATCACTCCGATTCTCAGTCTTCTAGTAGCTTTCCTTGTATTCTTAAGTGGATATTATTACTAAGTGAGAGAACTCAATTGAAAATGGCTATAAATTGTACAAGTCCAACTACAAGCCATTCTGGAAAAGACAAAACTATGAAGACAGTAAAAAGACCAATGGCTCATGGATTAGGCTGTGGGTAGATATGAATAGATGGATCAAAAAAGGATTTTTAGAGCATCTGAAATACTATGTGTAATGAGTGCACGTCTTTACACATTTGTCAAAAGCCATAGAATGTACATCAGAGACTAAGAGTGAACCCTAGTATAAATTATGAAATCTGGGTGATAATGATTTGTCAATGTAGATTCATCAACATTAACAGATATACCATTCTGGTTCAGGATACTGATACTGGGGGAGACTGGGGCTGAGGTTCATATAAGGGACACAGATAAAGTATGGAAACACTTTTCCATAAAACTGCAAAGGAGAAAAGGAAAGATATAAGCATCTGAATGCAGAGTTCCAAAAAATAGCAAGGAGAGATAAGAGAGTCTTCCTCAGTGATCAATGCAAAGAAATGGAGGAAAACAATAGAATTTTAAAGACTAAAGATCTTGTCAAGAAAATTAGAGATACCAAGGGAATATTTCATGCAAAGATGTACACAATAAAGGACAGAAACGGTAAGAAACTAACAGAAGCAGAAGATATTATGCAGAGGTGGCAAGAATATACAGAAGAACTATACCAAAAAAAAACAAACAAACAAACAAAAAAACAACAACAACAAATAAAAACCTTAATGATCCAGAAAACCATGATGATGTGATCAGTCACCTAGAGCCAGCCATCCTGGAGTGCAAAGTCAAGTGGGCTTTAGGAAGCATCACTATGAACAAAGCTACTGTAGGCAATGGAATTTCAGCTTAGCTATTTCAACTTCTAAAGAATGAGGCTGTTAAAGTGCTACATTCAATATGCTGGCAAATTTGGAAAACTCAGCAGTGGCCACAGGACTGGAGAAGATCAGTTTTCATTCCAATCCTAAACAAAGGCAATGTCAAAGAATGCTCAAACTACAATGCAGTTGCACTCATCTCATATCCTAGGAAGTCATGGTTAGAATTCTCCAAGCCAGGCTTCAATAGTATGTGAACCAAGAACTTCCAGATGTACAAGCTGAATTTAGATGAGGCAGAGCAACCAGAAATCAAAGTGCCAACCCCTGTTGGATCATCACAAAAGCAAGAGAATTCCAGAAAAAAATGTATTTCTGCTTCATTGACTACATCAAATCCATTGACTGTGTGGATCATAGCAAACTCTGGAAAATTCTTAAAGAGATGGGATGCCAGAGCACCTTACCTGCCTCCTGAGTAATCTGTATGCAGGTCAAGAAGCAACATTTAGAACTGAACACGAACAACATACTGGATACAAATTGGGAAAAGTGTACGTCAAGGCTTCAGTTCAGTTCAGTTCAGTTCAGTTCAGTTCAGTTCAGTCATTCAGTCATGTCTGACTCTTTGTGACCCCATGGACTACAGCATGCCAGGCTTCCCTGTCCATTGCCAATTCCCAGAGCTTTTCAAACTCATGTCCATCAAGTCAGTGATGCCATCCAACCATCTCATCCTCTGTTATCCCCTTCTCTTTCTGCCTTCAATCTTTCCCAGCATCAGGGTATTTTCAAATAAGTCAGTTCTTCACATTAGATGGTCAAAGTATTGGAGCTCCAGCTTCAACATCAATTCTTCCAATGCATAGTCAGGGCTGATTCCTTTAGGATTGACTGGTTAGATCTCCTTGCAGTCTCTTCTTGTTGGAGAAGAGTCTTTTTCAACAACACAGTTCAAAAGCATCAAGTCTTTGGCACTCAGCTTTCTTTACAGTCCAACTCTCACATCCATACATGACTATTGGAAAAAAACATAATTTTGACTAGATGGAATTTTTTTTGGAAAGGCAATGTCTCTGCTTTTTAATATGCTGTCTAGATTGGTCACGTCTTTTCTTCCAAGGAACAAGTGTCTTTTAATTTCATTTCTGATTCATCATCTGCAGTGATTTTGGAGCCCAAGAAAATAAAGTCTGTCACTGTTTCCTTTGTTTCCCCATCTATTTTCCATGAAGTGATAGGACTGGATGCCATGATCTTTGTTTTCTGAAAATTCAGTTCTAATCCAGCTTTATCACTTTGTTCTCTCACTTTCGTCAAGAGACTCGTTAGTTCTTCTTTTCTCCCTGCCAAAAGAGTGGTGTCATCTACATATCTGAGGTTATTGATATTTCTCCCGGAAATCTTGATTCCAGCTTGTGTTTTATCCAGCCCTGCATTTCGCATGATGCACTCTGCATATGTTAAGTAAGCAGGGTGACAATATACAGATTTGATATACTCCTTTCCCAATTTGGAACCCAGTCTGTTGTTCCATGTCCAGCTCTAACTGTAGCTTCTTGACCTGCATATAGATTTTTCAGGCGGTAGGTAAGGTGATCTGGTATGCCCATCTCTTTAAGAATTTCCCACAGTTTGCTGTGATCCACACACTCAAAGTCTTTGGTGTAGTCTATAAAGCAGAAGTAGATGCTTTTCTGGAAATCCCTAGCTTTTTCGATGATCCAGCTAATGTTGACAATTTGATTTCTGGTTCCTCTGGCTTTTCTAAATCCAGCTTGAAAGTCTGGAAGTTCACGGTTCACGTACTGTTGAAGCCTAGCTTGGAGAATTTTTAGCATTATTTTGCTAGTATGTGAGATGAGCGCAGTTGTGCAGTAGTTTCAACATTCTTTGATACTGCCTTTCTTTGAGATTAAAATGAACACTGATCTTTTCCAGTCCTGTGGCCACTGCTGAGTTTTTCAAATTTGCTCTCATATTGAGCACAGCACTCTCACAGCATCAGCTTTTAGGATTTGAAAGAGCTTGACTGGAATTCCATCACTTCCACTAGCTTTATTCACAGTGATGCTTCCTAAGGCCCACTTGACTTTGCATTCCAGGATGGCTGGCTCTAGGTGAGTGATCACACCATTGTGGTTAATTGGTCCATGAAGACATTTTTTTGTATAGTTCATCTGTGTATTCTTGCCACTTCTTCTTAATATCTTCTGCTTCTGCTAGGTCAAGGCTTATTTAACTTATATTCAGTGTGCATCATCTGAAATGCTTGGCTGGATGAAGCACAAGCTGGAATCTAGACTACTGAGAGAAATGTCAATAACCTCAGATATGCAAATAACACCAGTCTTATGCCAGAAACTGAAGAGGAACTGAAGTGCCTCTTGATGAAGGTGAAAGAGGAGAATGAAAAAGCTGGATTAAAACTCAGCATTCAAAAAACAAAGATCATGGCATCTGGTCCCATCACCTTGGCAAATAAATGGTGAAACAATGGAAAGAGTGACAGACTTTATTTACTGGGCTACAAATCATTGCAGATGGTGAGAGCAGCCATGAAATTAAAAGATGTTTGCTCCTTGGAAGAAAAGCTATGACCAACCTAGACAGTGTATTAAAAAGCAGAGACATTACTTTACCAAAAAAGGTCTATATAGTCACAGCTGCATTTTTTCCAGTAGTCATGTATGGATGGAAGAGGTGGACCATAAAGAAAGCTGAAAAAGTAATACTTTTGAACTGTGGTGTTGGAGAAGACTCTTGAGAGTCCTTTGGACTGCAAGGAGATCAAATCAGTCAATCCCAAAGGAAATCAACCTGAATATCCACTGGAAGGACTGATGCTGAAGCTGAAGCTCCAATACTTTGGCCACCTGATACAAAGAGCTGACTCATCTGAAAATACTCTGATGCTGGGAAAGATTGAAGGCAGATGAAGGGGATGACAGAGAAATGAGATTGTTGCATGGTATCACCAACTCAGCGGACATGGGTGTGTGAAAGCTCAGGGAGTTTGTGATGGACAGAGAGGCCTAATACGCTGCTGTCCATGGGGTCACAAAGATTCGGCCATGACTGAACAACTGAACTGACTGACTGAATGATGAAGGGTAAATAACTGTGGCAAGAGGCCAGTTAACGACATACATATATATTTTTTTTCTTTTTTTTTTCTGGGCAGTAGATACAACCAGGATAACAGTGGTGAATGTTTTGAGAGATACTTGAATTATGAATACTTTTGGAAGATAGGCACTCCATTTGAAAATGAAGAATAAGAGAGAGTTGGAGGATAACTCCTGGGTTCTTGACCTCTATGAATGCATGACTGATGACACCTTTATTTATTTATTTATTTTTAATACTTTATTCTACTTTATAATACTGTATTGGTTTTGCCATACATTGGCATGAATCAGCCACAGGTATACACGATCTCCCAATGCCAAAGCCCCCTCCCACCTCCCACCCCACACCATCTCCCCGGATCACCCTGTACACCAGCCCCAAGCATCCTGTATCCTGTATTGAACATAGACTGGCGCTTCGTTTCTTATATGATAGTATACATATTTCAGTGCCATTCACCCAAATCATCCCACCCTCTCCCTCTCCCTCAGAGGCCAAAAGTCTGTTCTATACCTCTGTGTCTCTATGTTGTCTCACCTACAGGGTCATCATTACTATCTTTCTAAATTCCATATATATGTGTCAGTATACTGTATTGGTGTTTTTCTTTCTGGCTTACTTCACTCTGTATGATCGGCTCCAGTTTCATCCATCTCATTAGAACTGAGTTAAATTTATTCTTTTTAAGGGCTGAGTAATACTCCATTGTGTATATGTACCACTGCTTTCTTATCCATTCATCTGATGATGGACATCTAGGTTGTTTCCATGTCCTGGCAATTATAAACAATGCTGCAATGAACATTGGGGTACATGTGTCTTTTTCAATTCTGGTTTCCTCAGTGTGTATGCCCAGCAGTGAAACTGCTGGGTCATAAGGCAGTTCTATTTGCAATTTTTTAAGGAATCTTCACACTGTTTTCCATAATGATGCCACCTTTAGAGTTGTGGCAGACTGAGAGAGACTAATTTTAAGGAGTGGAAAATTCTCTTCCAGCCATGTTGTGTTTGAGGCATCCATTAACTCTTCACGTAGAGACATAATCTTAGCAGTTAGATATGTGAGTCTAGACCTCAGAAATAAATCTTGGGAAATCAGTATCTTAGACTACTTTAAACGATGAGTCTGAATGTCTTCTAGGATATGATAGAGCTAGTGGAAAAAAGTTGGATGCAAGCGGTGTTCTGAGGAACATGGAGTTTAGAGGGCTGAGAAGAAGGGAGAAACCAGGAGGAGTTTAAGAGACTCTTTGGTATAATGAAGAGTAAAATTAGTATTTAATTAGTATTTGATGTTTCCCACACCAAATAAACAATTTTGGTTTAAAATGAAGTTGTCAGTGGTGTCAAGGGCCCTTATGAGTTCCAATATGATAAGGACATATATTTGACTTCTTTAATTTCAAGAAATAATTGATGGTGAGATTGATGAGACCAATGTCAATGGCAAGACAGGGGGAAAAAAAATCTAATTTTGTAGGCCAGAAAAAGAGACTGAATATATGCATCTCTTTGGGTTGTTTATGGGAAACATGACTACAAAACAGAAGAGATTTTTGCTACTTATTTTAATAAGGATGATTGTCAGATGATAGAAATTATTCAGTAAAGAAGGTGAAATCAATTACCCCCCCCCAAAAAAAGCAGATAATACAGGCAAAAGCAGCTAAAACAGCAAAACAAATACAGTAGGCTAAAGCAGAGAGAATTCAGTACACAAAGGCAATTTTGTCATTATAACTGGAAGTGGTACATGGATTCAGTTTTAAGTAAATTTTTTTGTTTCATATGATTCAAATAACCTCCCTTTACTTATTGAAATATAAATATGTAGGCCACATTTAAAAGAAAAAAGAGGCTGTTATAAAGTTGTTGTCTTAGGGTAAGAATGTGTTTTATTTTTCTTTTTCCTGGGAATTGTAGTAGGATTTCTGGGCAACACAAATAAACTTTATAGTAGAGTATATATTTCAGTTTTCAATTAATACTCTACCATATTTAATTTTCTGAAATTAGCATCAAATTCACAGTTTAATTTTTAAATAATGAAAAATGGTCAACAGTTGTTCTGATATTTACCAAAGATTTGTTGAATTTGGAAACATTTTCCCAATTATTTAAAAAATATAACTAGCTATAGTTTAGAAATGCCATGGGCACTTTTCCTTTTTTTTTTTTTTTTCCTTTTT